>BJCM01065551.1:0-17014 GCA_018326385.1 Flaveria bidentis | reverse complement strand
GGGGGGGGATGGGGCGCGGCGGAGGGAGGAAACCGACGGGATCTAGGGTGAGAGCTGGAAGTGTGTAACAACAGATGGAGAGGAGGGGGAAGGGCTGGAAGTGTTTTTGGTCAGATATGTCAAGAAAAAAGACTCGGTCAAATGAAAATTCTGGGTCAGACGAAACGATCAGCAACAACAAATGTACTGTCAGTCAGTGGTCAGACGTGTGGTAAGAGGAATCAAACAGGGCCTAAGTTTAACTCTTTAAAAATTGTCTGCGCCGCTTCTTTGGTTGGCACAATGCTTACGCCGCTTGTGATTGTAACTACATTTAAGTCTTCAAAATGTTTGTGATTGTAACTACTTCATTTAAGTCTTTAGGAATTAACTCTTGCATCTCATCAAATCATGGTTGGGGGCATATATAGTATTGATATTTATAATAAACTCATATATTACAAGTGCACTTATAATGATTTGAACCCTTTATCTTTTTAGCCAACTTCATGTCATTTTACTATCTTATTGTTTTGGAAAGCCAACATTTGTACTCTTTACGTTTACAATAAACTATTATGTTACCTAATAGTTGTACGTTTTCTTTTTTAAATAGAAAACGAAGTATCAATCTAGCTCCTTGTCTCTTTCGTCAATTTTCTTTTGAAGTGACTTCTGTGTAGGGACAATTGTTTTTTCATGTTCTAAATAAAATTTTGTTATGATTATGGTGTTCATAAGCACATGCTTTTAGGACTAAAAGTTCATGCTACTTTATTAGGAGATCGGTCTTGTATCAAAGTCAGTAAATTATAGTATCAACTTAAATGTTCAAAGGAACTGGTATCTCCTTATAATTTTCTAACCTCTTCCTAAAATCATTGCTAGGTATAACACTAAAACTAAAACCATTAAGATTAACTTTCAAAACCTAGGAAAGTATTGTAGAATTTGAGGGTGTTTGGTTGATGGAACCATAGTCCATTCAATGCTCTTAGAATAAGCTAGATTGGTGTTGTTCTTAACCGTCATGTATGTAAAGAAGTGATTGTTGTTACAGATCGCTAACATCCAACTAAAAAATAAGTTTTAAAGTTTTGGAGAAAATTCAAGGACGAGCTCTTGTTACCAGTTTTGACTAATTTTTGTGAGAAAGTAGGATTCAAGCCTCCACCTTGTTTTAGGCAAGTCCCAGTTGAAATCAAGCTCAAGTTTTAGAGTTGGTTTCTAGGGACAATATAGCAAATGTGAGCTTTGTTTTTGTTCAAAGTTGAGATGTCTCACGATACATACCCGTAGTTTGACCTAGCTGCTATGCACAACTCTAGCGAAACTGAATGAATATTATTTATAGGTTTGATTACAATATATAGATAATATAATTCAAAACCTAAAACCTAATTGGGCCCCTGACCTCATACGATAGCCTAATAATATTAGCTAATACTTCCCCGCAGTTGTATCTGAAGTAACCTGACGTTATAATTGGGAAACAAAAAAATTCATAAAACAATTATAATAAAATAAAATGTTTCGATTGACTTGACTATCCAAACTATTGCCAACAAATAATATTGTGCTTCATGCTATCATTCATATTTTGGTTGATTGTGTTATCCATAGTTGGCAATGTCTGATGATTGACGAGCGTAATCTTTGGCGATGTAAGTTCATTGGTTCTTGATTTTTGGAATGATAATCTGATGATTGACGAGCGTAATCGTTGGCGATATCTCGAGGCTAACAAGCGGAAGTCTCTTGGATCTGTAGATCAAAAAGCAAAAGAAAGAAAAAGACCGGGGACCGTAATCAGGCGACAGTTTCTTAGATCCTTGGATCTAGAGATAAGATCTGTAGATCTAAAAAAGAAAAAAATCAAAAGTAATTTACTCTTGTTTTTAAAACATTAACATGCATACATTGTTGCGTTTAATCATGCAAACAACTTACATTGTAATCCTTAACACTTATTTATTTTTCATCTAAGATATTTAAGTCTATTAGTTAACAATTAATGATGTTAAAAATTATTAAAATAACATTTTATCCACATTGATCATCCATTTAAAAATCAAAACCGAACAAAAACCGAAATAAAAACCAAAAATTTAAAATTGAAAAAACCAAGACCGAACAATTCTAAAAACCTAAATACTAAAATATCGTTTTTAGTTTCGGTTTTAAGCTAAAGCCAAAACAAAACAGTCGATGCACACCTCCAATCTATCAGAGACCATATGTGTAATTTATAATATATTGATTTTTAACTTTTCTATCATAAGATGTACTTTATGCTTAGATTGTTTTATAATTTTTTTTCATTTTTAATCCAAAACTTTTCACATTTTGCAATTTGATTTTACAACTTTTTTACATTACAACTTTAACTCAAAATTTTTATCTTTTATTAATTTTTGTTTTACGTTTCGTTTTGAATTTTGCAAGTTAACGCGATGCGACATACATGCGTGGTTCAACATTTTCTACGTTTCACTATACTTTACATTCTAAGTTTTGTGACTTAGCATCACGCATCGTGAGTGTGTAGTTGTACGTTTTTACGTCTATTTTTAGCGTTTGGTAGGTTTATCGCAACACGCGGTGTCCTAGATCGACTTAGTTAAACTTTGGAAAAATGTCACAGAATAGTAAAAAAGTTTCAAAAGTATTCTAATTTAGTCACTCATCATATTTTTCTTAGATTAGACTATCAAACGATCAAATCGAGTTATCATTATATTTTCTTATGTCAAGAAAGTAACGGTGGAGAAGACGTGATAGTCAGAATTTTCAACATATAAAATTGTATTAAAAATAAAAAAAAAGCATGTTAATTATGAAAAAAATAAAAAAATACCTAAAATTTACGTCAACGTTTCATATCGGCATCAAAAGATAGAAAAAAATATTTTCTAATTGAAACCAAAAGTATAACATGCTAAAAAACATGTTAAGACTTTTAATATATATAAAATATAAAAACTAAATTACCTAATTAAAATACTTTTAAAACTTGAGTTACCTAATTAGAATATTTTTGAAAATTGTTTATTATTTTACAAAGTTACCTCTTAAACACTTTTGATGTTTTATGTTTCGGTCTACTTTCTCCACATTAACACATCTCAACTTTAATGTTGATAGTCACTAGTAAGAGTATGATATTGGTTATTCGGCGTAGTTTTACGCCCCTGTCATAACGTGAAAGCTTAATTCTAATTTAGTCTAATTTTTATTTTATTATTGGAAATGGGGTCGCAGACACATGCTTTCAAAACGCTACGTATGCCGGTATACGTAAAAGGGTTCCCTCTCTTCTCTCATCTCTCATCTCTCATCTCTCATCTCTCATCTCTCATCTCTCATCTCTCATCTCTATTCTCTCTCCCCGTAAACCGACGCACAATCTTCCGATGTCAACAAACATCTCCGATCACCGCTGTTGCTACTCCTATTAATCAAAGATTTCAGGTATATATATTCTAATCGTCGGTTAATTTCTCTTTTCTGTGGGTGTTTTGGTGCTTTATTGTTGTAGTGATCGAACCCCTATTTGAGACAACGATTTGTGATATATATATGTTGATTATTTGGTGCGTCTGTTTGTGTATCTGTGTTCGGTTGTTAGAATTTAGGAACCCTAGTTGATCAATTCTGCTGCTGCTTGTTCTAAGTAGTTGATAATTTGTGCATATTATTAAAATCGTTACAAGATACCAATTAGGTGCCGAAACACATGATTCTTGATGAAATTTATATCTCATTTTGTATGATCTTCGCTTCTATGCCATTTGTTTGATCCTATACTTTGGCTTATGGGTTTTTAATTCACCACTATATGCCTACCTTATCCCAAGTGGATGTTTGACACCAGCAACTAATGATGTTCATTGATATTCTGTCTCTGAAAGACATTTTCGCAATTTTCTTTCTTGTGTTGAGTTGGTAGCTTATAATTACGCAATAGTATCTTGTTATCTTGATAAAAGTGTGGTTGGTTACTTCCTTTATGTACTTTTCGTCGCCTATGAAAGTGGTTTGCACCACATTACACATGTTGTATTTTCTTCTTTGGTTGGCACAATGCTTGGGTCACTTGTGTCTTGTGGTAGCTACCAAGATATTTACTTCATTTAAATCTTCATAAATGTATACTTGCATTCTCAGTAAATCTTAATTGAGGGGTTATATAGCAGCATTGACATCCATAGCAAACTCACTTGTTACTATGGTATCGAGAAGTGTTTAATAACTTTCCATTTTAAGTTCAACCTCACGTCATATATCTCCGGCAAGTTCTAATTTTTGATATCATTAGCTTAACGTGATCACAAAAATTTGACCAACAGTTTTTGTTATGGCGAGTAAGAGAAGAAAATGAGTGACAAATATAATTAGTTTAGATTGACCCGAATTGTGGTTTATTATACGCAGTTCTATGAAAATTATATCACAGTACGAGTATTTTAACACATTGGGTCATTCTTGACTACAGCGAAAAGAATGGCTGATGATTTGTTTTGACTGTTATCTTTACTTCTTTGTTTAGAGCTGATGGGACAAAATGGGTATCTGCTTTTTCAAAACTGATGCTTTAAGCAAAAACTAGTATCAATATTTTCTACATGAACTTAAAGTTAATGGTTTCTAACCCAGTTAGTACAGACAAAGGTGGTAGAAGGTGCAAATGAGTTTCAGTAAAATATATTTGTTATTTTCTTTTGGGTTTACTTTTAATTTGAGCAATTTTCTTAAAAAGAAACAAAGGAATAAACATTGATTGGATGCGGATGCAGTCCTGCTGACATTGAATTGGTGACTTCTTACAACCACAGTTGCATTCATTTTTATGCTCTGTAATAATGGAGGATCAAAGTCATTGTCACATTAACTCCCCACCTGGTTCCCTTTTCATGAAAAAAGATTAGACATTGTTACTCTGCTAGTGTTTTGGTATTTAATCCACTCTGATTCAACTATAGCTAGTTTGATTTCTTCTGATGTTATGGCGTGTCAGTACTTCTTGATTGCACCTTGCTGTTTCGAGTACCCCGCTTATACTATTACTGTATCTTGAATTCTTGATTGTAATTGCCAAAAGAAAAAAAGAAGTTTGATCAGTTAACATTTTCACCTTTAAACCAAAAAAAATATATTTGAGGTAAATTCAATGTATTTACTGTTGTTAAATATATGCTTTCTTTGTTCTTATCTTTGTGTTTTTTGCAGAGCTTTAATTTTCTCCTCACTTGCTTAACCAACCAACCAACCATGAAGTTGCGACTCAGATCCCTTGAAACAAAAGAAACCCTGAAAGTCGAAGTCCCTAATCCATGCAATCTCCAGAATCTTAGAGACCTCATCTCTCAGAAACTTCCTTCTCCTTCACTTTCTTCTACCATCTACTTCTCTCTAAATCAAAAAGACGTGCTTACAACCAGTTCCCAAGAAGAATCTATTCAGTCGATTGGAATCACATCTGGTGATCTCATCTACTATACCACAAACACTAATGGATTCAACACCAACCCCCAATCCCCATCTGTTGCTCCATCAGCGCTCAAATCTGTGCAATCTCGAAATCCCCAAACCTCAACTCCCAGTTCTAGTAAGCAAGATGAAACCTCAAACATCAGTTCTGAAAAGAGGGAATCAGTTGATATCAGTAAGTCCAATTCAGAAGAGATTGATGAATCCATGGAAATAGGCAATGATGGGAATTATGTCAGTGAGGTTGGAAAGTCTTTTTCAGTGCCAGGTTTCCTCAGGAAAGTTTTCACCGAAGAGTTGGGTGATGATGCTGGTTTAAATCACAAGCTCTTGGGGATTGCAGTTCGCGCTGTTCTATTAGAATCTGGTTTTGTGGAGTTTGATCCGATCTCAAAGTCGTTAAAGAGTAGTAACTTCAGTTTTCAAGGGAATTGGTATCTTGCTTCATTTTACTACACCATTCCCGACATCATTACCAGTGGTAACATTCAAGTGGTCAAGATCAAGTTTCAAAATATAGGAAAGTACTCCAAGGTTTACGGGTCTTTGGTGAATGGAAGTGCGGTGCACTCGGTGCTCTTAGATGAAGATAGACTGGTGCCATTCTTGAACGTGGTGTGGGCTAACTGTGGACAAGTGGAGGAAAACAATCAAGCCACTAATATCCAACCAGAAAAAGAAGTTTTCGAGTTCTGGAGAAAAGTAAAAGACGGGCTCGCATTACCACTGCTAATCGATTTATGTGAGAAAGCAGGACTCAAGCTTCCAAGTTGTTTCATGCAGCTACCAACCGAGCTCAAACTTAAGATCTTGGAGTCGGTTTCTGGGGTTGATATAGCAAAAGTGAGTTGCGTTTGCTCTGAACTGAGATATTTAGCCTCGAATGATGATCTTTGGAAACAAAAGTACATTGAGCAGTTTGGGAATGCTGCAGGATCAGAGAGTGGGAGGACTTATAAAGAGCGGTTTGCTAAAACATGGGAAAGTCAAAAAAGAAGGAAGATTGTTGGCAGATCAGTTCAGAGTATAATGAGAAGAAGAAATCCTTACGCTCCGTTTGGTGTTGGTCAGTTTCCAAGAATAATAGGCGGCGATTATGATCTATCCCCGAGTCTTGGACCACTCGGTCTGCCACGGGGTGGTGGTGGTCCACGATTGAGAAATGTGATACCAAACTGTAATCTGGGTGGGCTAGGCGCGTAGCCATCGTGGGTTGGCAGCTTCTGTTGATATTTGAAATGCTTTGAACCGTTATGGCATGCTTAATAAGCTGTGTAGCTTTTTGCTTGAACCCTAGATGCAAGTGGTTGGTTTATGTTGATGGTTATGTTAAGTTGTGTGGTTATAGGAAATAATTCTAATATCAATAATAAGTGTTTGTTTTTAAGTTCATTTTGACCTTTTTGTTGTGTTTACCTGGACCAAATTTTCAACACCTTTTATGTTTTATCAACACGAAACCTTATCACTCCGGCCGATTTAGCTTGTTCGGATGGTTTGGTCTGTGAACATCCCTGCATATGTTATAAGATCCCAGCTACATGACTTCAAACCCTTTGGTTGAATCATGTTTTTAGATCATATCTTTAGACACAAATACAACTAGAAACACATAGACCTAGGACACTGATAGAAAGAGCTTAGAGGTTCGGACGGACACAAGAAGACCTCTAATCGATCCAGCAGCCGCAAGACTTGATACAAGCAAGCACACCAAGCTTAGCGCCCTCAACCACATCCACCGAAATGAATACCTTTGAATCTTCGCCCGCACGATGTACATTTCTATGGGGAAATATACTGTCAATGGCCAAAACGTTGTCGCGCCAACTAGAGCAAGAAAAGCATTGAAAAATGGAAACATCATTGCCACTAGCGTTGATAGTACAACATATGTGGACCTCCAGATCAACCTGAAAAGGTTGATCCTAAAGTAGCCGATGGCATATTCCTCGTTGACAAGTCTGCTTTCTGGCCACTTTCTATGACTCCAAGTCTCCACGAATGCAAAAAACGGTTGGATTACTACCTATAAAATGTCAAAAAGTTTATATCAAAGATATTCTATTAGTTAGAGTTTACTATATAATATCTTAGAGGCAAGGGTGAAACTTATCCCTTTTTTTCCGTAAGTAGGGTTAATTTTTAGCCTGGTAGTTTTAATTATTTTTATAAACGAGTAATGATGTGTCGTAGATTGGTTAAGTACCTGATATGCGCCAAGAAGGTGTATAACAATGCACAAATTCGCAATGTCAACGAGCCAAAACGGATCATAGAACCCAAACCCAGTCAAGTAATTCCCTGGGGCGTTGTTACCAAATGCTGCGTATCCAAGTAGCCCACATAACATGTAGAATAAAGTAGAAGCTGAAATCCCAACGGTGGTAGCGGTTTTCATGACTTTGTTTTCTGGAGGACTTGATTTTAATGTATCCTACAATTGAAAAGAAACCGTTTTTCTTAGATTTTGTATTGTCTACATATAGTTATATATGTAGAGATTTAAGAAACTATTGAAGCTCAACTACATACAATTGTGAAACTTAAGCCAAGCATAAGATTCAATACCTTAACGCACTTGATTTATAAAAAAATAAATAATAGTTAACCTTTGTATAAAATAGTAACCCTTAACTACAGTGATTTTGCCTTGTGACTCCAACAACCAACCACACTTGGTCACATGACTAGTTGTGCTTTTTTACAGACAATTATTAATTTATCATTAATACAATTGAGATACATAGAACTAATAACAAAATATATGCAGATTCCTAGCAACGCTTTTCAGTTGACAACCTTTTCAGTTGACAAGGTTGTCAGTGTGACACGTTTGCGTCAGACTTATCTCTCACTGATCTGACGATAGTAGTTTCTATTAGACCAGACAAACTAAACCCACTTGCTAATTTTTGGGTTGCCATGGGTATTAATAATAATCTTTTGGGCTAATTTGAGTCATGGGTAAAATCTTAGTTGGTCTAAATGGCCCGGAGTAAAAAGAACAAAAAATTAGATGGGTCAGAATGGGTATGAATAATTTATAAAGCGGATCAGAATGGGTGTTCCTCAAAAACTTCTCTCTACATTTTTTATCCCTTCCTTTTCAGTTTCATCGCTCCATTTTAACTAAGCAAACTAGTATCACAGCTTCTTCGTCAAACCAAGCATCTTCTTCAAAATGCCAAGAACCATAATCAACTTTTGATTTGTTTATCAAATGATACAATATCTTCTCTACAAATGAAATATTATTACTACAAATCGAAATCAAGAAGACGGTGGTGGTACCATCACAAGTCAGCCCCTACCACTCGGTGCTGCTCAATCACACAATCGCACAACTTCCTTTTGATTTTTGGTTTCTCGCCGACGACATTATACAACCCCAACAAATAGGAGTTTTATCAATGTTTGAAATAATTTTTATTTGGGGTTTATATATTTTTATGGTATTTTTTGAAAAATTGAAAATTTTGTAACTTTTTGATCCGACCCATCCCGACCCGAACTCATCCCGACCCGACCCCATCCTGACCCGAACCCATCCTGACCCGAACCCATCTTGACTCGTTTTTGACACAAACCCATTCTGACCCAAACCCATTCTAACCCATACCCGTCTTGACCCGATACCCGACCCAACCGACCCGCCCATTTTGCCAGGTATAGTTTCTATATATAATTACTAGGAGCATACGAGAAGTGACAACACCCTTAATCTCAATGGTGACAGTGACTGTGGGAGGTGATGTTTCTATATAAAGTGACCGAGAGTTTACCATAAGTGGCAACACCCTGGTTCGTGACGTACTAAATATTTTCATACATAAGAACGAGGAGCTTATGATAAGTTGTAGCCTCTTTCAAACCTGTGTTCTGTTTTCCAACACCCTCAACCTAAAATGGCGATATATAGTAACTAAGGGCTTAGCGTAATCGGCATATCTCTCTCTCTATATATATAATGACTAATATCTTTCCTTCACTCCTGTTTCAAGTCTCCCTATTGTATGCACTCTTTGTTTATTTGGTGGTGACTAGAATGTTGGAAATAATTTTACCGGAATTACAATGTGGTAATATTAGTCTATGAATTTGTTTCTTTGTATGCATCGTCACCATTATGGTATATCACTATACCAATCATCATTGGAATGTCTTTAACAATAAAAATAGTTGTTATGGCTATTGGATTCTATCAAATCCAACTCGCTAACACATTACAACCCATTAAGGGTTATTAACGTATCAATCATCATACACTTGTAACTTAACACCAAACTAACTTCTTATGATCATGTCTTCTTTTTTTTTTCTCACTATCATGGATATCAAAATATTGGGAAAATAGTAGTTGGTGCATTGGAAATGGATGTCATTTATGGTATCACAAGTCTAAAGCTCAACTTGTCTATCGGTTGTTAATCTAGGTGCATCTACGATCAACAACTATTGAAACATCCTTGAGTTTTCTTTGTTTTTAACTAATAAAACACAAACCATATTCACATCACATCCTTTCTGTAAACACTTATTGTTTTATTAACGAGAGCACACTTACCAAGCTACGAGGCCAATCACCGTTGATAGTAACGGTCTAACCTTCTATCTCTAGTATTTTCTTGTTGCAAATAATATGAGTGTGATAGCAATTATCCAATCCATATCTAGAACTACATAAAATGCATCTAGCTTCATTGGTTTATAGTTCTATGGGAAATTCTCGATCGTCAAGCTAATCTAGCAACCTTAATCCTAGTTTCTTGCCATTAGCATTATTCACAACAAAAGCATTTTCAAGTTTTTGTATTTCCTTATTAAGAACCGTAGACACAATGCTTTCATTAGCATATGAGTCAAACGATAAATTACCATACATACCATAGATATGAAACATAATCACTATGACATGAGCAATTTTCCTAGCCTCCTCGGGTTTCAAGGCAAAAACATATGTTTTAAATTCGAGATATATCCGCAATGGAAATTTAGGAGGACGTTACCAGTTTCCTTGCACCAATAACACATTTTCATTTTTGTGATATAGCTAAATGACCCATCTTTCTACACATAAAACAACCCCGAGTTTTGGATTCCCTGGCTACACTTCGGTTGATGTCTTCTAAATCCTTTGTTCCTCTTCTTCCTGGTGCTAAAGGTTTCCTATTTTCTCTTTAAACCATGACTTGTGCTCCTCTTATCTCCCGTTTGAATTACCTCGTATGCTAAGGTTCCAGGTAAATCTACTAGATGAAGTGTGCTAAGTTTTGCCGATCTTACCATCCTTCATATTTTGGGTATCAAACCCTATATGTATCGGTCTATTCTTCTAGATTAAGGATTAGCCAAATGTAGACAACTCCATGAGTATTAATATGTATTTCTTGTAATATGTCCCTATCATCTTTAACATCAATAACTCAATATTTAATTTCTTAACTTCATTCTCAAGACAAAATATTTCGACACCAACTTCTTGAAATCCTCCTAGATCATTTCATATACTTCTACCTCTCCCCGTGTTTGCCTAATTGTCTTTCAGGTTTAGAGTCAAAATCAGGGCGAGCATTGGGTGAATGGACTCTTGTCTAGTCTAGGATTGATCACCCATGGCTAAACTGAGAGGGTTATCCAATTCTAACCTTGGTAATGATTAGTTAAAAACGTCATCTATTTCATAGCTATCATTTAAGTCTGCCTTGATTTTGATTAAGGAAAAATATCCGACCAAGTCATAGAAACATCTAGAGAAGTGAGTTATAATGACTACTTTTAAAACTATGATAGTATGCTTGTATTGATTACACTGATAACAATGAGAATGTTGAATTATACACAATAGGGTATGCAGGATCTTGATTTACTTATTTGGGTTTGTTGAAAATAGGTCAGGTAATAACACATGACCATAACTATCTAATGATCATTGCACTGAGTATGGGGGGAGGCATGCTTATAATTAGTGGTCAAAGCAGGAAATACAATATGCTTATGGACCAAAATATTAAACCCACATTGTATATTCATATACTTTCAATATAAGTTGTAAACTATATATCATGAACTCACTATCAATAACTTATATCATTTTTAGTTTACAAATCATAGGTAATCCATGATGAGAATCTTAAGAGAGCCACTTGGTGATAGACAGTTATGAAGATTAAGGAGTTTTATTGGATTGCTAAGTTGTGTTAAATCAAATGATGTAACAAGGATCTTCTTAGCTTGAAATAGAAGTTTTCATTATTTGCGTTGCAGCAATTATACATATTCACCCGAATATTCGATGGTGTGTTACGCTTACATCTACCTTGGCATGGATTGAAGATCACCACCTGACATCCCAAGACCGAAATGTCTAATTGTATGTATACTTCTGTTTTACCAATCGTGAGGTCGTTTGGGTTGGAAGTCTTATAAAATCCAATTTAATTAGTGTAAAACTTTTTTATAAACTAATGGATAGTTTCTATCATTTTAATAATTTTTGAGGAAAGACACATAGTTATCATAGAAAAAGTTTAAATATATATTTATCGACACATAATAAACTAAGAGTGAGAGAGATGCCTGTATCTCAAAGAGTATTGAAGTGAAACCATAGGCAAAAGCAATGTCTCCGATGGCACAAAAGATGTTCCACATTTTATCCTTGCTTGAGATATCATTCCTAGGTGGCATTCCAATACTTGTTTTAGGATGACCACCTCCTTTATCATTCAAAGATTCATAAAATATTAATAAAACCAAGTCATTTTTATAAGATATTTTTTATCATAAATTCCGGTTTCCACATTGTAATAGTTATTAATTTGAAGAATGTATTTAACTTTATTTTGCTAGAAAAAGCAAGTGGTTAACAAAAGTTGCACTTCTAAGAATAATACTCTTTTCACTTTGAAAATGTAATATATGATTTTATCAACCTATTTATAATTTATTTATTTGAAAAAAGTTATCAGTCAATTGATATGCATTACTTGTATAAAGCCTATTAACATGACATGCAATGATCAAACTGAATAATGTAATAGATTGTTGTGCTTGTTAATATAACCACATAACAAATATTTCGTGCATCATTTAATAATAAGTTTTAATGATTTTTAACCTGCAATTTTGGCGATTGATAGCCCCATGCCAATGGTTGAGTACACAAAAGACATGATCGTCGCGATGATAGAGAGGAATGATAGCTTATGGAAGTTAGGTAGTTGGCTCAACACCAGTTCTATACATGCAAAGATGAATAGATAAGAATTATTCATTGTGTGACACCCTTTGTCATGACCTATTTTATGGAAGCAATTCGACCTTTTAATCGCCCTATTCAAACAAACAAACAAAGTCATATACCTACATGAACAATTGGGTGGTATGTGCTACAAAGTGTAGGATTCTTACCCCATACTGATTGACGAAGTGATGGTGTACCCGATGCTTACACCGATGAGAGTTTCATATTGAGATATTGCACATAATATGTATTGACGGCCTCCTACAATGACAATTACAACATGATTATAGATTCGTTAGTTAAACAATACATGAAGTATTTTTTTAATAAATTATGTAAAAAAGCAAAGGCCATTAACACTAACAAAGTCATTGGTTTGTTGTTAATCATGTGTTGATTTTTTAGTTATGTTTTATTATCATTACTATTATTTTTCATTTTTCCTTTTGGTATCGTTTTCTCATATTTGACCAATGATCACCCTTAAAAATAGTAGCTCCACGGTTAATAAAATGACAAATTATGCATTTTAAAAAGATAATGTGATTTTTTCTTCTGGTTACAAAATAAACATTGTATTATACTCTGATGAATAAATCTTTTTTTATCTCACCCGAGCGAGAATCTACTAGTGTAAATAACATGGGCCTATTCTTGATTTAATTGTATAATATTTAAAAATTTATCTATGTATTTAATAGTTATTTGAGATTTGATATTAACTAGTATTAAGCCCCCCACGTTGCGGCGGGGCGTAAAACTATATCAAGTAGCGCTAACGACACATCATCATTAGTGTATATGAACACCGAAAAAAATCGTACTAAAAAGAATTTGAAAACGAAAAAGATAAACCTTAACAACATGCAGGCGAAAGGTAAGACATCTAACACAATAAGTAAATCGATCTAGGGTCAGTCTCTTGTGTCAGTGCCGTTAAATAGATAAATAATTAGCGCAAATACGTTGAACAACATACATATTGCGGCATGTTAACTCTCAAAATTTAAACGAAACATAAAATGAAAAGTTTTTAAAATATAAAAAGTATAGGGGACCAAGATGAAAATAAAAAAAACATTGGGACTAAATTGTAAAAAATATAAAAGTATGAGGTTAGATAAAAAACAAGAAATTAGAAAGAAAACAAAATGTAGATACAACTCATCAAGCACATAATACAACTCATAATGTATAAATAAGTTGATAATTAGTATATATATGTATATATAATAGCTAATAAAATAGAATTAGCTTTAAATGAAAAAGTCAACATTCACAACTAACTAGATTTTTCATTTTATGTTTTCAGTTATACTAAACTACTTCTTGTTAAGTAAAATCTTTTAGAGTCTCAATCATAATCGTTAAACTAGTGTATTAATGCAACCTATCCCTTTATATATTTTTTTCAAACAACAATATTGCATTTAAATACCACTAATCAAATTGCAACTAATCCTTCGTATCATCTATGCTAAACGAAAAAGTTAACGATTAAAAATTAATTGTGCATATAATAATCCACACTATTAATTTAGTTGCTAATACTTCCAACTTTCACTTCTATTATAAATAGCAATCCAATTTGTATTCGCCCTCAAAGTCTTAATTCACATATTAACACACTCAGCATGCATAAAGGAGCAACTATCATACATATGTAAAGCAAAAGTAAATAGAAAATGGGAACAAAGTGTCATTAAGTACCAAGGTTAGTCTTAACAGCTTGCATGTAGTTGTAGTTTCGTGTTCCTGTAACAGGATGAGGGGATCTATAGCAGTTGGTGAGTAAGATGCATGTGTACCATGAGATCACTGCAAACACTAGAAGCAAAGTTGTCCCCAAAGCCCAACCCAACTGTGCTAAACACCATGTCAATGACAATACTCCTGATCCAACCACTGCTGTTATTATATGTGCACTCGCACTCATCCATGTCCCTTCAAACAAAATACAATTTGCAAGCTAATTACAAAGTCAATTTAATCATAATAATTCTGAGATGACAGTTAGTTTGTACACAAATAAGAAACACATTGTAACAAATAGTTATTTAAAGATTTGCATAGCTAGGTATATTCACATAAAGATGACAACTTAATTTAATTAACCTTTATAAGAATACGGAAATCTTATTTGATATGTTTTGTTTACGGAAATCTTATTCGTATAAGAAGTTATTGCCTTATTGGTCACATTCTCTTTTGTGAATTCAAGTGAGAAAGCATTTATTTCACCTTAAAATTAACCATCATGAAATAATCATAAGAAAGAACACACACATATCTATAATAGTCATATAAGGATAACCATCATGAAATAATCATAAGAAAGAACACACACATATCTATAATAGTCATATAAGGATCTTAGGAGATAAAGTTTTCATTTTCGTCATATTTTAATATACTTTAGCATTTAAATATATACTTTGTGAACTTTTTTATAACATCAAATTGCACTCTTAGCATGATGTACAAGTATTTTAAGCATACGTACTAAACGTTCATCGATGAGTTTAATCAATTTTATTAATGTTATAGACTTTAACTAATTTTATTAATAATGACAATAATGATTTGTAAATTATTATATAAGTATTATATATATAAACCATTATTTAAATTTATAAAAATCGTAATAACAATTCAAGTCTTAAATGAACATTAAAGAAGTATCCCAAACATTAAGAAATACTTTTTTGTGACCTATACATTTTAAAATATATATCAGTAAATCTCAAACATTATAATCATCTCTCTCAAATTCCTTTATCAAATTATCTCTTTAAATCTATAATATAGAAAATGATAATCATCTCTCTCAATTTCTTTTATAAAATTATCTCTTTAAATCTATAATACAAAAAATGATGTATATGGACTTTAAAAACTACATGGTGAGTACTAATGTAAAAGTCATAGAACCCAAACCCTACAAATTTCAACACATCTGTCGTAACATGCGGGTTTACATACTAGTATATTAAAAAGTTTGAAATGACTTTCTTATCAAATTACTAACAAAATTTAAATGCAAATGTACCTGTTCTTCTAGTTTGTCCATCATCATCAAACACTCTATCAGAGGCTTCTCCTTTCTCTAAAGAAAAACTTTCTTGTGTCTTCATATCAGTCGCTCTTAGTGTACTTAAAGGAGAATGGTGAGGAGTGAATGGATCGAACAAAGCAAAAGTGTCAAAAATCTAATATAGTAATAGGAGGTGGAGGTGGTTGATGAAGATGGCAATAACTCTCGTAATTTAATAGGGGAATTACTCTACCTCCATTTGTTTGTTGTGAGTTAATTATCATTGCCACCTTTTGACACAACATTTATAGGGATGCGTACAATAACTATTTGTCATAATTTATTTTTACTTTTAATTACATAAAAAGCACATATAACTTTTGAAAAAAATGTAATTGAAGAGTTATATCATAACAAAATTATGTAATATATATTTTTTAAGCAACATAATATCATATGCACTTCAGTTTTTCTTTTATGTCACAATCAATGCCAATGCAAAATAATCACACTTTAGATATGTAAGATAGAGGTTAATCAAATCGATACCAAAAATCGTTCAGAAAACTTGTTAAAGAAAAAAAAAACAAGTATGATATCGATCCGTACCAAAAATCTAACCAGGTCGATTTTCTAGTTGTATAGGGCGATCCGGTCCAATGAGTCAGTGCAACTCGAAACTAGCTACTTGAAACTAATAATTTTATTGTGGTAAAAGATATGATCAAAGAATTTAAAAAATGATACAAATGGGTACACCGTGATCCTAGCAATATACAATCTAAGAGTATCAGTTAAAGAAGAGAATAAGGAGCTATCCATATGAAAGGGAACCTTCTAAAGAAGAAAAAGATATACAAGAAAAAATAAACGATAAATGATAAGCCTCCATTACAAGTATATTCTAGAAGAAGATATAAAAGGAAAGTTGAAAATAAAGAATTTAAAGCTATCTTTGGAAATAAACTTAATCCTCTCGGATGGGATCAATTAACTCCTTTTATTCAGCAATCAGCAGATTTCAAGGAAGAAGATTGATCTTATTGGCAGGAATTATTAGTATAAATGATAGGCTAGGATTGCTAGGAGGTCATGCTAAATTTTCTTATTGTCTTGTTTGTTTTGTGGAGACCGTGCCCCTCTCGAATCGGGCCACTATCTTTTATCATTTTGAATAAAACTAGCCTATTATTCTTGCCTTCCTTTTCGGTTCTTATCATTTTGGTTCCATTGCCGGGAAACGAATTCGAAGATGGTGCAGACCC
>BJCM01065550.1:0-12946 GCA_018326385.1 Flaveria bidentis | reverse complement strand
AAACTTTCTTAATTATTATATAAAACACATAAACACGTAAACACAACATCATAATCACATTAACAATTAGATTATCACCCATTTAACATGATTAATTATTATTACGTCACCAACGTTAAACGACAACTAGTGTGTGCTCACGACACGTGTATGCAAAACTTAGCGGAACTAACGGAGTTGGATAACGGAAAATTACCGGATATCACAAGGTTGCTATCCCGATGTGATACTACCAACCTTGGCTACTATGGAGGTGCACTAGCTACCGACTTTAGTTCCTACCAAGGTGCGGGTAGTTGTTGACATTTAAAAAAACTATCGATTGCGGTAACTTTGGTAGTAAGATCTATAACAATTACAACATTGATTCGGTTGTTTTAAAGGAATTTCTTATCATATAGGGACCATTTATTTAACCGTTAAAATTTATTTTAAAGCTGTTTGATACATTTTATTTATAATGTTTAATACAATTAAATGCTTAAAAAGTTTTGGTTCTTGAATTTGAGCATTAAATCATTATATCTTGATTCCATTGTTGTGTCATGCGAAACAGAGGACTACTAGAGCGAGATTCAAGAATTGTGTTGGCTTCTTCTTGATGTTTTGTTTGGTACTTTTGTTTATTTCAATTGTAAGTTGTAATGTGTTTTATTATTTTCTCTTCGTAATTTCAAATGAATAAATGAATTTTGTTGTTTTGGAATAACTATCCAAGAAAGGTTCATCATCAATAGTTAATAGTTGGTCTAGTACTACAAAGTTTTGCATCTGGGATTTTATGAAATAACATTTGAATATCTAGCCTAATTAATGTGTTGATCTTATCAATTAATTTTGTTTGATGTTTTCCCGCTTTGTACAAAGTTTATTTTAACCACCATTACGAAGTTGCTAAATGGATGGTTTTTTGTTGTTTTATTATTTTATATATACTGCCTAAGATATTCTAAATTATATGTTTGAAAAATATTAAATTAATTGTTCGTCTTAAAATCAGTGAGCGGCTTGAAAAAATCTAGCCGGCCTTGTGAAAGATGTTGGCGTAGGCTAATGGTTGATCACACACGTGGCAGCTGCCCACAAGCGAGTAGTCGTATGCATGTGACTTTAGTAAAAGCGCTTCCCAAAAATCTCGTTAGCATTGGAACCAGTGGATATTTCCAACTTCCACCTATTCTTTAGTATTATTTCACTTGTGGTCCTTTTAAAATTATAAAGTGTGAATTTAAGTCGGTTAACACAATATACTATTATATATTAAAAGTTCACTTTTATTTTAATCAAGATATTTTCTCGATTACTATATTTAATAAATTGGTGAATTTCAAATTAAAATTTATAAAAAAAATTACTAGTTAAAAAGATAATTTGTTAAGCGTTATTATTAGTGGAAAGAAAGGATTATATTACTAACTAATAATCGTACATGTGATTCGTTGTGGTATTCAAACACACAATTGTTTGATCCAAAATTGTCTCAGATAAATTTGCGTGCATCATTATCGATCTATGAACCTCAAAGTAACTCCAACACCACCAATAACAAAAGAACCAATACTATAAATGAGCGACACGCCGTAACAATAAATGATCTCGTATACACTACTGCTCATATCACCAACCCAAACTGTCTCAAACGAACCTTAGGTTTACATCCTTGACCCAAAGAAATTACAATAAGACGTACAAAGATTTCAGTTAGAAATACCGATATAAACGTTAATAAACAACCTCGAATAAACATACGTTTAACGTCATTGACCCAAACAATTTCAGACGAACCTAAGTTTAGCATCATTAACCCACAAAGATTTTAGTAAGAAAAACTAACATAAACATCACCAAGGTGTTCACATAGGGCCACCTACAAAACGCATGGTTGGCATAATTATAAAAGCATAGATAACATATCAGTGATTAAATGCAATCACAATGGCCATGTGGCGACATCCACGGCCAAAAGATAAGTGAATGAGACTGGCAACAATGCAAGATCCACGAAGGTCAAAAACCCTAAAATGACCATGTAATCATAGGTTTCACAACGATGATCATTGTCGGTCTTAAGGAGGGGCGGAATGGACCCTCGTCCAGGGCCCACTCTTTCAGGGGCACAATTTTTAAATTTTTTTGATATATATATTATAAAAAATAATAATTATAAGGTATAATACAACTAAAAACTTAACCCAATTATGTTTTAAACCAATTTTTTAACCCATTTTTAATCATATTACTCAACTAATAGCCTACTGAAATATTTAAATTTTGATTGTAATTAAAGTCCACAAACTAATTTATACCACAAATTTTGTTCTATTCAAACTTAAAATCTTACCTACGATCCACGGTGTCCCAAAAAATACTTAGTGGATTGACAATAATAACTATCGAAAGCAAAATATTAGAGACTATAAACTAAGAATACGTTATAAACCAATTTGCTATCAAGAATGTTAGGAGAGATTTACGAGTTATTGGTTAAATATTACGGTATGTCATTGTAATAATATGATGTTACTATGTTTATTGCTAAAACATTTTTTTATTTTGAAAAAAATAGTTTAAATAAGTCATTAGGGCCCATGGGCCTTTTTTCTGGCTTGTCCAGGGCATTAAAAATCCTCGGGACCGGCTCTGGCGATAATGGTCCATATATACCTCTTACCAAATTTTGATTCATGGCATGATGTGATAATCGGAACCACAACAACCGTTGATTCACCTAGATTTGAAAAGAAACGAAAGGTTGGTGCTACTGTTGCCGACACCACTGACGGAAACGGGAGGGCTACGACCATCATCACCATGCACTGGCCTGATCTAGTAGGAATTTAAAAGGCGGAGAAAAACCCTCCATGCTACTGGTCACCAACAAAGGCACAATCTCTCTCTAACTACGAGGAGCCAAAGCGGCTACCGCCATCGACGAAAAGTAAGAAAGTCTGCATATTTTAACCGATTCAAGGTGAAAAATGAGTTTGCTCCCTGGGTTGTGTAGTTGTGTGTGTATAGGCGATGGGTAAGGTGATGAGTGGAAGGAGTAGTACAACAAGCTTCAAAACTTACATTGTTGCTATAATGCAAGTCTCTCACTAAGTCAGCTTGATTTTTAATATATTTTAAATTGTTAAAAAAACCATTTGAAAAAAATTAAAGAAATCTAAACTTTATAAGATAAATTTAAAATGTTTCCAGTAAAAAATGACAATATAATCTATATGGCATCTATGCAAACTTGTTAGGTATAAACAAAACTATAATTGAAGATGTTATGTATGATATAGGGTCAAGCACGCCCCTGCTCTAATTTTAGTTATCCCAGTGCATTCTTACTTATCATTTTAATAAAATTCTTTTTTCTTTAATGTTATGTATGATATAGCACATCACACGAACAAGAAGACGTGTTTGTGGTGGGACAACAACTATAATTTCTTTTGAAATCCATAGAAACTATTATAAATATTTTAAACTTTTTCTTAGATTAAGAAACAGCTTTTAGTCCCAAAGAACTCTTTTAGTCCAGTGGTTCTATTTTAATTTTTAGGCCAATAGTTTCATATACATATCAGTTAAACTCTATAATGTTAACAATATTTATACATTATGTTAGTTTTTACATTTAGAGACCAAAATACTTTAAATTATTTGTGTTACCTAGTCATAATAACACCTCTAACAACACCTAGTAAACACTGCAAGCACTTGCAACCGAAAAAAAATCGTATTTTTCTTCGCCATAAGTCCATTTCGCATGAAACCTAGTTATTTCTACGACATGTACCATTTGAACCTTGTCGACGTCCTCGTTCTACGGTGACTAACCCATCTTAAACGAACCACCAAAACTACAAATCCCAAAACCCAAATCTACTAACCAAAATAAGGTTTGAACGAAAAAAATGGAATCCCTCGTTGATTTTTCACCCCTCCGCAAAATAGATGAACACATTTAATAAATAATAGGAGGATGAGAACGAGAAAGGTAGATTACACAAAGAAAAAAAATAGATTTCGAGTGTACTGAAGCAGTTATGATGATGGGTGATGCTAGTCAGTGTTGTTTGGGTGACACTAAAAGATGACAAACTTAATGAAATAGATAAGGTGGAGGGAGTTTTTTATACTTGTTTTCCTATTATTTCTTTTATTCTTACTATTTTTATTTCTTTTCTTTTCTACTATATTAATATTTTTAGTTTATATGGGTGTTTGGAAGTGCTTATTTTTATTAACTTTTAACTTTTTAACTTTTGAAAAGTTAAAAAATCATTTTATAGTGTTTGACAATGTGATTATTGTGAGTAAATAAGTTAATAAGTTATTCCATACTAACTTATTAACTTATTAAAAAAATCAATAAATCAATAAGTTAGATTTTTTAAAAGATTCTCAAACATGCCCTATATAAAGATTTGTATGTTATACTTAATATATTCTACCTATGGTATTGATATATTAAATCTTTCAGTGGGTCCTAAAGATTTTAAATGGGTCCAATGTATTTTGGTATTCTGATAAAAAGTTAAAAAGAAAATTCAAGTGGGAAGTAGGTTGGACTTTAATTTATATGCTAAAGAAATTAAAATGAAGGGGCTAACAGGGTTATTTAAGTCAAGCTACACGACTAACAGTGTATTCAAACCACCACGTCTCCATCAAAAATAAAGTACGGGTGTGCATAAATCGAAATGGACGAACGATAACCAACTAAATCGAATAACAAATAACTGAACACCAATGAAATTATAAAAAAAAAACTCATAAATCGTTTATCAGTTTCGATATGTGTTATCTAAAAATGATCCTAAAATACGAACTATATTGAAGGTTGTATTTTCAGCATTTGCGGTTGTGTTTCATCATGTTAGGTTGTGTTTCACCTTGTGTTCTTCACTTGGAAGCTTATGTTCTTCACGTGTGTTCAAACAAAGAAAGTGGTGACGATATACGAGTGTTTATAAATCGAACCGATCAATCTACGGGTGTTTACAAATAGAACGAAGCATATGTCTGCTTGAAATAGATCCGTTTACAAAACAAGCGGCTCAATGCAGTTTGAATAGACACATTTGAGTTAAAAGTTCATGCTCGAACTCCATTACTGAACACTTGATTCTGCTCGGTTTGGTTTAGTTTTAGATCACAATATAGTAAAAACTACAAATTATCGTCCATTCAAGAGTTTCAACTTAAACTCAACAAAATACAAAACTACAAATCGAACCTTAAGCCAAGTGACTTGTAGATGACGAAAATGATAAGAGCCGGTTGGTCGCAATGTAATGCCTTGTGATAAAGGATTATAGGGTAAGCTTATGAGTTTTTAGGTAACTCTAGGGTAAACGAATAAGCGGCGGTTTAACTTGAGCCAAAATCATAAATATACTAATTAACAATTATAATATATATAAAATATAAAATTTTATAAAAAAATAATTCGAGCAAAATCGGGCGAGCGATGAGCTTGTGTACCTTTGCTCGTGCTCTGTTCGTTTACAAACCGAATCAACCGATTGACTCATTTACAACCAAGCATATTTTCAAGTTTTTTCAAGCGAGTTTCGAGTGTTGAGCTATTCGAACAACCCTAGATCAGTTACTCTCCAGAACCGGATCTAGTTTGAGATGCGAGCTAGCTTTCTTTCAGGTGTGAGTAGAGCAAAATTAGTGTGCTTAACCGAAATAAACGTAGCAATTGTCGCTTGAAAATTCTAGTGGTGGATTTCCAAAAACAATAATCGTTAATCGGTTTCGATGATTTGTAAAAATCTAACTGGGCTAACTTTACACACACCTAAAAAGGTAAAAATGTATAAAAGCTTTATAAAATTCTCATGTATTTTCCGTGTGGATTGTTAACATCTTGATTGTAGCATACAACGTGAATCATAGTATAACTTCATCACAATCACGATCTTACAAGTAATTATGTGTATAATATAACATCCATATTGAAACTTATGCCAAATGGAGGGTCTAAACTTAAAATATGATAAAATAATGTAAATAATTATATAATATAAAATCTTATATCGGTTCAAAATATTTACTTTTGTTATTAAAACACCTATATATCTGTTTATCTTTAAGTTTTTATGCGTATGTAAAGAAAGAAATAAAAAAATAAAATTAATTTGAATATACCAATAAACATGCCCTTTTATAATTAAATGTGTGAGCAAATGTGCGGACCTGATTCGAATAATAAATATTATATTAATCAAGGTTTATCTATTCGTTTTGTAGTTGGGATCCGCACCACCAACCCACTCAGAAAGAAACGTATTGACGTGAAAACCTTCTAGAAAAATAAAATTTAAACTCATAAAGTTTTTATATTTACATGTTATTGAATAAAACGTAACCAGTTAAGTTAACAATAATTGATTTTACAAAATACAAATAAAAAATATTATTTAAAATCATAATTTCTCAAATAAAAAAGAAAATTTTCGATATTTATAGAGAGCGGGTGAGAATACCGATGAGATTGCTGGCCACAGGCACCGCCAACGTGATCCCCATTTCTTAAATGCTTTCTTTTGCAGGCCTCACACTTCTTGTCTCCCCCCATCTCTCTCTCTCTTTAACACACACACACACACACACACTTCTATTCTTTTTTTTTTTCTTTTTAAATTAATTAATTGTTCACCTCATCTATATATCACACCCCCATCTCCTCGTCCTTCCTTTTCTTCTTCGTCTTCTGTGTGCTCGTCTTCCTCTTCCTTCCTTGGTATATATTATTAATTAATCTGCAACACTCCGGCTCCATCAGGTGACGTATTAACTCAACCTTGTTTCAATTCCATCAACATAATTTTTACTCATAATTTTTGTTACAGATCTGTAATAATCTGTTATGTTTTTGTTTTTATGTCTCCGTGATTGATCAAATTCATCGATTTTCACGACAGATCTGCATATTTTCTCCCTTTTTCTTTAAATATATTCCAAACCGAAATATTCATATTTTAATAATTCTTATCCTGCCCTTTAGTTTTACTTTCAGACCACTTCAATTTATTTTGACCAACTCATGCTCTCGATTTCAGATCTGCTTAAATATATAAAACTTGTTCAACATATATCTCTTCAGATCTAGGGTTTGTGTGTCTGAATTTTTGTATGTATGATTTGATTGGATTTGATTTGCTTTGATTTGATTTGATTTGTTTTGATTCTCATCTCATAAACTCCGTCCAAACAGACAGAAGAAAGGAATATGAACCACTGTGGAATCCATCAGAAGAACACCTTTGCTTCATCCCGTGAAGAGATGAGGAGCTCTGTTTCAGTTTCTGTATCCTTCGATAACGCTGTGCCTATGGTGTGTCCCAAACCTAGGCGCCTCAGCCTGTTCAGCACCACCATCAACGAGCCTGTTAGGCCTCTCAGATGGCAGATGTGGTAATTTCTGCTTCTAATTTTGCTTAAATTTCAGCATATCTTGGATCTGTAACTTACGTCGATCTTTCACTCTTTTACAGTCATCAGTCTGAAGGTTACGAGTCAAAAGCCGGGCCTGAGCTTCTGGACATCATCTTTGCAAAGGTTGACACTTGATTGATGTTTGTATGGATGTTATCCTAAAGGAATTTTCAACTATCTGTGAGATATCTAAAGGACTTTTGTATGTTTGTTGATTGACAGAGTGGTGGTTATGGTGCATCAGACCAATCATGTACACAGGTAGCCTCGTCGCCCCCTTTTTTCAGTGGGTCACCGCCGAGTAGAGTTTCTAACCCACTAACACAAGACGCTCGTTTCGGAGACGACAAGATCTCCCCTGTGTCACCGAGATCTATGATCCCCAATCTGGTGTCGTCATCGTCGTCCCCATCTTCATCTGCAAGGAAAGGGGGATGCCTTCTTCCCAATTTTGGTAACAAACCAGCGGTGAGGATCGAGGGGTTTGATTGCCTTGATAGGGACAATCGTCGCAATTGCAGCATCCCTACCCTGGCCTGAATCAGACCCTCGATTCACATCATACTTTCACTTTCATCGTCATCGTCATCATCATCATCATCAAGTACATAATAAAACAACCGTTGTAGAAAGTCAGCAGGAGGTTAAATCAGCAATCAGTTATTCACTTATTCCAACAGCCTATTTAATTTTAGTCTTCTAAGGAGGAATTTTGAAGAGATTGAGAGATACACCCAGCAAGCATCAAGTGGGTGACTTTTAGTGTGTAAATACAAGCGTCGTCATCTGTATTTGTAAGTAAGTAATTAGAGAGTTCATGACGAAAATAATGTGGGAGAGTTTGTCTATTGTCTGAGTTCTTGGTTTAGATTTAAGGTGTTACCCTTTAGTTCATGATTTGTAAGTATAAGAGATCAAGAGGGTAATCTCCACAGCTTAAAAAGAATATTCCTTTTTTAATGTTTTTGGTTGTAAAAGCAGCAGAGGATTGCGACTTTATGGATGAGAAAAATGTGTATAAAATTTAAGGTCGCTTATCGAGTTGGTTTTTTGTAGCGTCTTAAGGTTGTGAATATTATATAATATCATTTTGTAATATATTTCTGGTTTGCATCAACGTCATCAGCATGTGCCTATATGATATTTATTTTACATACGTTACCTTTTATACGCCTCCAAAGGGCAGAAGTCCGCTATCTTCAGCAATTTGGCATATGTATAATATATTAATATACAATTCTTCATCTTGTGTCTCCTTGCATAAAGATGTATATATGTATCATATTATTATGCTATTTATATATAAAATGTTATGACTTATGACGTGCAACTTAGTGTTACAAGGGTATTGGCATGTGAGTTTTGTTGGTCTTAAAAGATAATAAACAGTTAAAACAAAGATATCTAAGTAATCATGAGCATAAGCGCGTAATTAATTTCTTAAATGACCATAAAGGTGTAGCATGTCTTAGAAGTGGTTATCTTTGTGATTTCCTAGTATTATAATTGTGATTTCTAGTATTATAAAGTGGAAATCCATTAAGTGTGCTATAGATGATGTAGTAAAAAAAATGACACCAACCGTTGTTGTGTTTGTTATTAAATTAGTAGACAGGCAGACTAGGTGGTTAAAGTTTTAAGCGAAGATAGGCGTGGAATGTTCATAGTATCTATTGAAAATGTTTAAGATGAGTGAATTTAACCTTTAAATAGTAAACGATGCAAAGCCATTCTAATTCACTAGTTTAAGTATATAAGACTCTGCAGGCAAGAAAATAAAAATTACAAAGAAGAAAAAAGTATTTCTATAAAGTTGGTTTCAGGTTGTAGTTAAAATTCAAAATTGGCATGAGAAAAGGAAATGAGATTGATACGCTGGAGGTAGGCGTGTGTTTGTTAGTCAAAACAGGGTATCTTTAGGTGAGGCTTTACAGCTAAGATGGTCGCACTTTCTGACCGGTAAAAGCAATGTTTTTTTTCTTCAACGGATTGATTGCGTTAAAACCGGAACCGCTAGCTCCTTACTAGCCAGTTTTGTTTTTTATTTTGTAGTACAACAAAGAGTTTTTTTAACAAAAAGCCATAGATTAGTAATAAAATTTTATAAGTATTCCAAATAAGTTACTCTAACTTTTTTCTTACTTCAAAAACCACTCAAATTTTAAGTTTGTTGAAAATTTTAAATTATATATAGATTAATGATTACGTATCAAAGTTTTTCAATTATTTATATATTTAAGGCATATGACATGACAACTATAAATAATAGATGGATTTTAGGTTTATAAAATATTATACACATTTCCTTAATTTGGTAATAACTCTTCGTAAAAAATGTAAGTTTGTTTTCAGTAAAAAGAGTTTTAATTTAGGCAAGCTTCATTTTTGACGCAAAAGTAAAAGTTGGGTAATTTACATCTTTACGAAAAACCTTATATTTTTTGTCAAGTATATTGTTTTTTAACATTATATTCAGGTTGACACCAATCGAAGATATGAGACCATACCTAGGTTGCAAATAGGCATATAAGAAATAAATGATCGATGGTTTATGCTTGACCAAAACATAACGAACATTCTGAACCATACTCGGACACTCCATGATAACATAAACCTTCTTCTTTTGTTAATCATTTAAGAAAACTAAGAGCATTCACAGTAGTTTCTTTATCCTTATTCATATAATTATACTAAAAATCATTATATTTTCTTTCTTATTTTCAATTAAATAATATTTTTTATACTATTATCATTACTTTTTTCTCTCTCCTCCACTTACAACCACTTAAAAAATATTAAAAAATTTATAAGGATTTAAATAGTGATTTTTCATATATACCAATCCACAATAACATTTTCTCTCTTATTCACTCACAACCACCCAAAACTATTCCATATAATATACCAAACGCACTCACATAGTTTTAAGAAATCCACTGTGATTACTCTAAATATACACTTTGAGCTTGCAAGATCCTCTAAGTTCTTATAATACATGAAACATCATTTGACGCTCTTTAAATGATGAGGTTTTCCACTTTGTCATCTCTGATACTCCGAGTCACTAGAGAGAAGTTTATAAAGAAAAATTAGATGACCAAAAATAATAAAATTTAGCATACAAGGACAATCTAAGGCTATAAAGTAATAACACATGGGACTTTATAATAATATTAATCTTTGTTTATGTTTATTGGGAAGGAATAAAAAAAAGACACAGTGACCGCTCTTTTTCCTTTGTCACTTCACTGCACTCTAGTTCATCATCTCTCTCCAACAGCAACCAGAAGAAGAAGAGAGAGATCGATAGATGGGCGAAGGAAAAGGGTCATCACTAGTTCATCTACTTGTCATCATCTTATGCTTAGTTGCTTTTGGTTTCTCCATTGCTGCCGAACGCCGTCGCAGCACTGTATTTCTCGATCTCACTTTAATCCAACTGTTATTCACTCTCTTTAATTTGTTCTTAAGATCTAGGTTTTTCACATGCAATTAATCAACTCTTACACGATTTGGAGTCTCATAAGAGTGCATTTGGACTTGTCATTTTCGCTAGAGCTCTCTACTTACTCAGGAGATCTATTGTAATCTTATCTCTTACTTGTAATAACTATGTAAATTGAAATGGAATATGAGTTTCCCTCACTAGGTTTAATCAGAATAACGCACTTGGTGTAAGATGACTCCCAATTTGTTCATGGGATGTTTGTTTGCTCATCATTTCTTTCTTTTGTGGCACTCCAGTTTCATGTCCCTCTAGTCTCTACTGTAAAAACTAAAAACTTAGGGGTCTTTTCATTTTACCTGAATTCCTATGCTTGTGTGTGTTATAAGCATGATGCCTGTTAGTGAGGTAGGGACTGTAGTAGTTGTTAGTTCAGGTTATTTTCTATTATATATAGAGGTGAATCATGATTCATCATTAAAAAAACAAAATAACACTGAGTTCAACTTGTGGATTGAATTGAATTAAAATCCACATGTAAATGTTTGAATAGCGTGCTATGTAATGGGGCGCATGGATAACTTATTGAAGATATCCACAAAACTTATGCCAGATTCAATTTGCGAACAAACACTCTTGAATTCTTGATAAACTTGCATTACTGGATCCAATTAATATCATTGTTGGTTTGGTGTTTAATTACATATGGAAATGTTTCCTATAGTACCAACCTAAGCTCCACCTTGTGTTGTTTAGTTTCATCTAGTTATTCTTTTGGATGACAGGGAACCATTCATACAGATGACAGGACCAATTCTACATACTGTGTGTATGATTCAGATGTTGCAACCGGATATGGTGTTGGGGCCTTTTTGTTTCTACTCTCGGGTCAATCATTGCTCATGGGTGTGACCAAATGCATGTGTTTTGGAAGGCCTTTAGCACCTGGTGGAAATCGAGCTTGGACCATCATCTATTTTACATCATCATGGTATGAATAAACTTTATTTTTGGAACCTTTTTATATTTATTTTATAGTCAGCATTACACACAAATCCTATGAGCTGAACCAATACAATGTTCATGATATCTTTGACTTTAGATGTTAAACAATTAAACTCTTTACTTTATAAGTTTGTTTTTCTTTTGGGAGTACGTTACCTCCTTAGCACTATTATTCTCTGGTACTGGTTTCTATAATTTTGAAATGAATGACAGATTCTTTTTTGCGAATTTTTTTTTCTAGAAACTGTTTCAAATAGAATTGAACTTTAAGTTCAGAGGATCATAAAACTGTTTCTCTTGTATATCCTTATCTGTATTCAGGGAGCATTGACTTATAAACTCTTGCTTTTACATTCACACATATCCTTCCAGTTAATAAGTAATTAAGGCTGTATTCATTTTGATATAGGATAAACCGAAGATGAAACCCACAAAATGGAAAGTACTAGAAAATTAGTAAAAAATGAGTGGAATAGGAACCATCCACAATCTGCATGCGATACGTTTGATTGAATTCTGTAACCAATTATCCTTGGCTTTTCATTGCAATAGAAATGTGTTGTAAAACCAATTGAGAATATGAATGCGAAATAACAATCAATACAAAGATGATACAAGAAAGAATAAACATGATAAAAAACTCTCAAAATGATTATTGTTAATTGAATGATTTCAGGAATACCCCACCGATTACAATCCGGCTTTATTTATAGCAAAAAACCAACTCTAACTAACTCTTAACACATATTGAGAATTTACACAAAAGACCCTACACTATATCTTCCGAACAGAAGTAACCCTTCAGAAGATTCCCTACTAAACATATGTATACTTCGGAAGAAAACCAAAGTACACAATAATATCCTTCCGAAGTAAACATAACCTTCAGAAGATATCAACTTAGCTTCGGAAGACTATATTAAGCTTCGGAAGAAACTTAAACTTCGGAAGTTCACTTGTTTTGGCTTTTAATACTTCACAATCTCCACCTTAAAATCCAAAACAAGATTTTAATCAACTCCCAAAGCATCCAAGCAAAACTTGAACTTTCCA
>BJCM01065549.1:0-13373 GCA_018326385.1 Flaveria bidentis | reverse complement strand
TTTTAAAATCTTATAGATATTAATAACCTTTTAGCATTTATAAATTTATTTTATAAATTATAGAATTTAAGTTAAATTGATTAAGTGACACATTTATTGTTTTTAAAACATATAAATAAATAAAATGACTAGATAATGAATTTGATTTACAAGATTGATTCAAACGGGTTTGGGTTTGGATTTAGGTTTATACTTTGAAAATAGGCGGATGTTACAAAAACGACTTTGTGCCCTTCTAATTCACAACCCCTTTTTAACCTTTAATTAGGTTACAAAACCCTAAAAATTCGCATCAATCAGCATAGGGACGTAATTTACGTCCTCAGTTCCTAATTTACGTCCTCAGTCCGTAATTTACGTCACCCCCCAATCAGCACTTTTTCCTCCTGTTTTACGTCCTAGTTTGCGTGCTTTATTTTGACCGATCACACATAGGACGTAATTTACGTCACCTCTTCACTTTTTCTTCGTTTCTTCTATTTTTTAAGTGTTTCATTCTTTGTGATCCGGCTAACATTCTAACTCCGAAAACATCCGAAATGTGTCTGTTTTAGCTCCGCAACCCTGGAAATCAAGTAACTCTTAAAGTAATTGTGTTTCACAATATTAAACACATAAAAACACATAATTAAACATTTTAATATAGTAAAAAAAACCCTACACACATCAGTGTTAGTTTTTTTAGGAGAAAATGAAGGTTCATGAATGCATACTCAGATTCAATTTCATGTTCATATTTATTTGTTAGGAAAATTAATTTCTTTATATTTGTTGTTTATATTCTTTGTTAATGTTATATACAAACACATACAAACTTAACCGGACATTAATAAACACAAACAAACATAAATGAACGTATAAACATAAAAAAAAGTTAAAAAAAATTAACAGTTAATCTTAAATAATTAGGCATATTTTTCTAAAAGTAAAAACAAAACTGAGTATCTAGGCTAATTATTTAAAAATCCTGCACAAATCAATAATAAATATAAATATTTAGAAAATAAGTTTTAGATGTCTAAGCTCCCAAAAAGACTAAAAGTTTAACAAGATTGAAGCTTGAAATTCTTCACGTTGTCACTAATTCACCAACCATGGTCTCCATTACTCTCCAATACACCATTCTATGCTCCCATGAAATTATTAATAAAATAAAGACACAAGTTAGCTAAAACATTTTCTTTAATGAAACAAAATAATCTTTACCACATGTTATATTCGTACAATTATTTTGCTATATTTCGCTGTCATAACACAACTATTTTGCTATATTTCACTGTCATAACAAGCAAACATTTTAACGATAATATTAAATGCTAATTTTAAAACAAGTTTTTTAATAAACAAAAACATATTCTTTTATTAGATAATTTTTTAAAAACAAATTTTCATGAAATATGAAGTTTGTAATACAAAGAACTTTAACAAAGTGGCAGTGTTATAAAAACTAAGATAGAATGTTAATAATAATTTTTTTATACAAAAGGTTTTTAAATTGAAAGTTTAAAATATGTTATTATTGTTTTATTACTTAAGTTAGTTTGAAATATGATATGGGTTTCTAAACTAGTAAATAGAAATAACTAGTATTAAATCTCTCGCGTTGCAGCAGACGGTGTAAGACCATGTCAAATAAAATTAATGACACACCACCGTCAGTGACCACCAATACTAACAAAGCTCGTATAAAAAATATAAAAAACAAATAAATAAAACCGAAAAAAAAATAGACGTAAAAATTTTGAACCACACAAACGAAACATAAAAGATCTAGAACAGTAGGTAAGTTGATCTAGAACAGCACATGCGACAGGACAGTTGAATGGTGAAAAATGATCGTAAAAGCGTTATACCACACATGCACGTTTTAGCATGCTAAGTCGCAACATTTTGACTGAAAGACGAAAATGTTTAAAATATGAAATGTAGGGGATCAAAGTTAAAAGTAAAAAATTATTGAGGCTAAATTGTTAAAAATTTAAAAGTATTGGGTTAAAATAAAAAATTAAAAATTAAAAAAATATGGGTGCAACCCACTATACACATGGTACAATCCATGATGTATAACTAAGTTGATAACTAGTATTATATGAATTGGAGATTTAAGATTGTTATTAACTTTGGTTTTATAAAATAAATCTATACTAATAAAATAAAATAACTATCAACCACATGACTATTTTCTAGCACGTTCATATCATCTACATATAAGCTTCACCTAAGATTGTTTACGTGTACTCACCACAATAAATTTACTATTTTTTAAAAAGAATCTTACATGACTTCAAAAAAGTTTTCTTCATAAATGTTTATTTAATACTATATATCATATAATAATAAAATAAATACATTAAAAATAATTAAATAATAAATAAACAACCCTAACATACATTTATAGCCTTAGTAACGAGCCGAACTCGATTTAAACATAGAACTTGTGACGAGTCAAAGTTTGAATTCAAACTCGTCCTAAATAAAACAAATATAATTAAATATATTCTCCACGTGGAGGAACAAGATCCGAGGAGGAGCTGCCGACAACTATTGATAATAAAAAAAGTCTTTGGGTAGGTTAGATCTCCACGTTTGCTGTTTAATATTCAAGTTGCCTTAGGATAATTTTGTTTAAGTGATGTTAATTACATAAAAATCATATTTTATATAATAAACATCATAACTAATTTACAATAATATGTTAACTTTAAACTGAAAAAAAGCGTCTACAGCACACCACATTATACCATGTAAAGAGGATGTTCACACTATGTTTTTGTGAGGTTGGAGCGGCTCTTTATAACAGTTCAAAACGAGGGAAGAAGCATCTGGCGTGGGGATGTCCTGAAACGACCAAACAACGTGAATACCAACGGCGGTGTTATTGTGCGGCCCTGCCATCGCCATGAGGTTCCAAAGTGGACGCCAACAACCCCTCCCCTCAAGAGAAAGAAAGGTTCACCAACATAAAGAATCTTTTTGTGAAATAATTAAAATATTTGATTGAATATCTTTCTATCTTAATAAAAAATTAACTAAGGGAGATACATGACATCATTACATTCTTCTCACCAAAATTTTTTGATTTTTCTTTCACATGTAATAAGTATATTATTTAATTTATATATAGACTTTAATTTTTTTGTGATAAATTAAGAAAATGTTCTTTTTATTAGTGTTACTTGTAGAAAAACATTTTCTAATAAAATAAGAAATATTTTTAAAACATCAAACTTTTTCAAATATAAAAAATTTTACAAATATAAAACTTTTGTCAACAAAAATAATTAATTTTAGGAGTTATAACAAAAAAATTTAAAACAATTTGTTTTGAAACACAGTGTTTAAATTTTTTCTCTAAATGAAAAAAAAGTTTAACAACAAAAGTTTAAAAAGTTGATATCATTGTTTTATTACGTATATTTTTTATTCGTACGTGTATTCAATCATATATTATTTAATCATATTGTTTTATAATTTATTAATTTTTTTGTTTAATATTTTATTTATTCAAATCGTTTATTACACAAGTTACAAAAACTAGTATCAGTAAAAGGGTTATTTCAAAAGATGTAGGAAGAATTATTAGCTCTTAATCTATACTAATAAATAATATCTATACTAATAAATCAAAATTTTTACAAGACACATTTCATTTTTCTACACTGATAACCTAGACGACATCTAGGATTTGAACACGTGTCGTTATTATAATAAAAATCAACAATCTAATGTCACAAAATGCTAATGATTATGATGTACTTTTCAAATTATAAATAGATTTTTGGATGATTAAAAACATAATATTTTTAATAACAAAAATTTATGAAATATAAAATTTTTAATACAAAAACTTTTAAAAATGACATTGTTTATAAAAAGTAAAACAAAACTTAGAGTGTTTACAAAATAATTTTTAAAGTCAAAAGTTTAAAAAATGTTATTATTGTTTTATTACCGAAATTAGTTAATTATACGTAATTAATGATTATTTTATAATTTATATATATTAATATATAACTATTAATTTAATATTTTTTATTCAATTCTTGTAATACAGGTTTCTAAACCGGTTAAAATAAATAAAGGCAAACTGACTTGGTGTTAGGTTCTAATTAATGAAAACTTAATGTTAGGTTCTAATTAATGAAAACTTAAATGTATAGAAAAGACAAAGTTTAATGATGCAAGAAAAGAAGTTACGTCTTGTTTAATTAGTTTTATTTGCCTTTCAATTCAATTTAAAATAGATGTATGCATAATTTTATACCAAATTTCTAACCTTAAATCTTTAGAGTATTTTCCGATTTATATCAAGAAAATTAAATAAAAATCCCGAGTTTTATGATTTTTATTTTCATACATAAATGGTTAAGGCACACCCACTCAATCTCAAACGACTAATCTCCTCCACCACTCATTTCTTTAAATAAAGATATTTAACATGATTCAGAATTACTAGAAAACTGTTGATAGATTGTCTCATATCCAAGACACTTGAGGCGACACGTGCCTATCAGCGATTAAACGCATCGGATTCACATCGGACATGAATAGAAACGTAAACTACAGGGTACAAGCAACTTAGCAAAATTCTTACTACACAGTAGCATTACACATTTCCCACCTTTCTACCACTAGTACTACGCATCAAAAGACAGATGTTATAAACTTTTGATTACAACACTACATAAAAATCCATTATATACTATATTAAAAAGCAACTTAAGCGCTATAATGACTTTTATCATTTTAGTTATTGGCCACAAAAGGTTTGTTTTTTTTTTCTTTTTTGACATTAGTTTGCTTTTTAAAACATTAGCTATTTCTTTTTCACAAATTAGTATTTAAATCCAATTAAGATTAGTTAGGATTATTCTTTTAGTTTTTTGCACATGCTATTATTGAAGTTTGTTTTCTTATGACGAAAACAAGTGAGGTGCTACAATAAAGTTTTATATTTTTGTTTTTTATCACAAAAGTTTATTTTTTGTGTTTTTTGCTTCAAACATTGGTATCATTATTCGGTTTTATTGAAACTAGTATAAGTCTTCGTTTTTGTAGTTTCCGATGAGCCGTCCCGACAACAAACAAAGTCACGACCGCATAAGATAAGAGAAAACAACTAAACTTCCGCGTGCGTACCACGGGAGAAAACACTAGTTACAACTATGAAACAAATTCAAAATGAAGGGGTCGCGTCCTTTGCGTGTTTTAGGTGTAGCACCACTACAAAATAAATAATCAAAAGTTCTAAAGTCAATGAGTGTTTTTAGGTGGGATTTGTGATATGTCATATCATATGTGTGTAAAAGTTGGATGGACTACAGAATGGGCACTGGATTAACGAGGGGCCCAGGGCCAGGGTCTTGTGTCTTTTATCATATACTTGGGCCTGGCTTTAGTATAATTATCCTAATAAAATCTATTAATTGTTGTTAAAAATGACAAATTACCACTATGCAATAGACGATAATAATTTAATCAATGACATTATTAAGTTTTATATTTGACTAATAATAACAGTTCAAGCAGAATAATTATAAGATGTTTACATTTAATTTATACTTGATCTCGTTTATAATTCTTATAAACAAAATTGAAAAACATGCAAGCGAAATCGAACGAAAATATATACAAACAGGTCTAAATCTATTACAATTATATTATTAGGATTGACATTGATACTAAAATTAAAAATTGAGGGTGTAATTGATCAAACTAATAGTACAATGTATCATCACCCATTAATTTATAGTTTGGATTATTATAAGACGATTTGTCTTAAGAAATAGTTGCTTTTTTAATGACTAATTAGATAACTAACATGCCACAAACCCATTCGATCATTTTTATTACTCGAGTTGCAACCAGAGACTACCATCAGGTAGATAAAATCCTCTGATTCAACATGAAACTATTTTTTTTAATCATATGTGATACTTGAACCCCAAACCTCGATCTATCTTAAGGAACTTTTGAAGTGAATCACGTCAACCACTTAAAGCTAAGTATCATTAATAAAATAGTTTTTTGATCTACTAGTGTTGGTGTTGTTTGTTAGAAATTATTTAATACAATTAGTAATAACTAGTATTAGGCCCCACGTTGCAGAGGGGGTGTAAAATCATGTCAAATAGCAAAAATGTCATGCTACCGTTAGCAACCACCAACACTGAAAAACTCGTATTAAAAAGAAATAAAAACGAAAAATATAACACCGAACGGGAAAATCGACATAAAAACGTTAAACCATACACGTGAAACGTAAAACATTAAAAAATAACTAAGTTAATCAAGTACTTGCGTGTTGTGACAGACCGTTAAAGTGGAAAATAAATATAAACCTAAAATCACGCGCGCACGTTGTAGTATGTTAACTCGTAAACATGGGTAAGTGGAAAGTGAAAATTCATAGGGTTAAATTGTAAAAGTATGAAGATTAAAATTAAAAAAAATGAAAGATTAAAAAACTCAAAAATAAGTACAATATACTAAACTTAAAGTACAAAACTTAATGCATTATTAATTACCCTCAAAGTTCACTTCACCTTTCTCGTTGACGAGCTTTGAGCCTTTTTAAAGCTGCGATCACGGATCGTTGTCTCCTTCACGCATCGTCTCCTCCCAATTAATACTTTCTTCCGATCGCATTCAAATATCTTCAAATCTCATCTTCTTACTTCTTCACTGTAAGCAAAATCAATCTCCTTACATCATTCACTTTTCAATAATCTCTCATACATATGTTTCACTCTTAATTTCTTTCAATTCACTGCATTTTGACTTCGTGCGATCGAATCACTTGATCTGCTGCTATTTTCGAGTTGATTTCAGTTCAGATCGGTGTAAACGCTCGCTTTCGGTGTTGATTTGTTTGATGTGTGATTTGTATAGCTCCGATTTGATCGTATGAGTTGATCGCGGTTGTTGATTCGTTTGCAGGATTGAAAATGGCGGAGACGCTTCTCCATGGGACTCTTCATGCTACGATCTATGAGGTTGATAAGATTCATGGCTATGGTGGCGGAAATAATATATTCGGGATGGTATTTCCTCTGATCTTTGTTGTTGATTTAGGATGGAATGAGCTTATTTTGTTTGTGGAGTATGAATTTGGCGATGAGTTCTATGTTTTGGCTTATGTTATGTGAAGACAAACGAATTGAATGCAATGTGTTTCTGATTCCTTGAACATTTTTCAAAAGTGATTTGATATTCTCGGAGGACCATTTGGTGGACCATTGATTGGACGCTCAATCTGGTTAATCATTTATTCCGTCTGCATATTTTGATTCAGACACTTTGTATCTTAATCTGAATGATTTTTGGTTATGAATTAGTAGTAAAAATTTATTCACATACCTTGTTTCTTAATTGGAATTATTCTGGTCATTAAGTGCTAATTTTATTTTAATTTTTGGACGTGAAAAGTGGAAAAGAAATATAAATATTAAATATAAATCTATTTACTTTACAGTCTCAACTAGTATGCTCCCATCTGTCTTTTTTCTGCTTTTATTCCACTTTTTTCTCCACTGTTCTGTTTTTAGTTTTTCTTGTTTCATATATTTTAGGAACTTTTTTCTGGCTTATTAGTTGTATTCCACATTCTAATAGGTGTACATTGAGTGTATATATTCATTAAACTGCTTTCTCATATAGCTATAATAGAATAAATTTGCTGCTAATGCATTGAACACTGGCATAGTTTATCTGATGTTCAATTTGGGAGGTTAAAACAATACAGAAGCATTTAGGACACAACATTATTGATTCAGCACTAAAATTAGAGAGGTTCCCAAAATTAATTTTCAACATCATGTCATATAATATATGCTCTGATTTTACAAATGAGCCCTACGCATATATTAGTATCCATCTATGTACTTAGCTTCATTACATACACATTTTAGTATTTTAACTTAAAATTAGGAACTCGCTAATTATTTTTTGAACTTATCCATGTATCATGGGTGCTTGGATTTTAATGACCTTCATCACATGATAGTAATAATTGAAATATCACTTTACTCTGAGTAGTATATTGATCTGCTTCAAATTGATTTCTCGTGTTTCATTCTTATTTTAAGAGTTAAGAATATCTGTAAAGTCAAGCTTGAAACTTGTACCTGTGAAGAATGTCGTAATTTAACAGGATCCCTCACTATCTCAATGATGCATTCTTGCAGCTTAAGGCAAACATAGAGGAGGCTGTTGGTGTGGGGAAAGGAACGCCAAAAATGTATGCAACAGTTGACCTAGACAAATGCAGAGTAGGACGGACTAAGTTGTTAGAAAACGACCCTGAAAACCCAAAGTGGAATGAGTCCTTCCACATTTATTGTGCTCACTCAGCCTCTGATGTAATATTCACTGTTAAAGATGATAATCCCATTGGTGCAACCTTAATTGGAAGAGGTTATGTTCCTGTTGAAGATCTTCTAGAAGGAGAAGAAGTGGATAGATGGGTGGAGATCTTAGATGAAGACAAAAATCCTGTAAAAGCTGGTTCAAAAATCCATGTAAAACTACAATATTTTGATGTTACTCAAGATCGTAACTGGGCTCGTGGGATTAAAAGTTCCAAATATCCTGGAGTCCCGTATACATTCTTCTCTCAAAGACGTGGATGTCGTGTTTCTTTGTACCAAGATGCTCATGTACCTGATAATTTCATTCCTGAAATACCCCTTTCTGGTGGCAAGTATTACGAGCCACATAGATGTTGGGAAGATGTGTTTGATGCAATCACTAATGCAAAACACTTCATTTATATTACTGGTTGGTCTGTTTACACTGAAATTACTTTGATTAGAGATTCAAGAAGGCAAAAAAGCGGAGGTGATGAAACACTTGGTGAGCTTTTAAAAAAGAAAGCAAGTGAAGGTGTTAAGGTTCTTATGCTTGTTTGGGATGATAGAACTTCGGTAGATGTATTTAAGAAAGATGGATTAATGGCCACCCATGATGAAGAAACTGAAAACTTTTTTCAAGGTTGTGATGTGCATTGTATTTTATGCCCACGAAACCCTGATGATGGTGGAAGTTTCATTCAGGACCTCCAGATATCAACAATGTTCACGCATCATCAGAAAATTGTAGTGGTGGATTCCCCGATGCCAAATGGGGATTCAGAAAGGCGGCGGGTGGTGAGTTTTGTTGGTGGTCTTGATCTCTGTGATGGGAGATACGATACCCCCTTCCATTCTTTATTCAGAACGTTAGACACGGCTCACCATGATGATTTCCACCAGCCTAACTATGCAGAGGGTTGTATTACAAAAGGTGGACCCCGTGAGCCATGGCATGACATTCACTCAAAACTTGAAGGACCAATTGCATGGGATGTTCTGTTTAATTTTGAACAAAGATGGAGAAAACAAGGTGGGAAAGATGTGTTGGTTAGCTTGAGAGAACTTGATGACATCATAATCCCACCATCTCCGGTTATGTTCCATGATGATCCAGAGTCATGGAATGTCCAACTTTTCAGGTCAATTGATGGTGGGGCCGCCTTTGGGTTCCCAGATGAACCAGAAGAAGCAGCAAAATCAGGTCTTGTCAGTGGTAAAGATAACATAATTGACCGAAGTATTCAAGATGCTTATATTCACGCCATTCGCCGAGCCAAGAATTTTATTTATATTGAAAATCAGTATTTTCTTGGAAGCTCGTTTGGTTGGCAGTGTGATGATATAAAAGTGGAAGATGTTGGTGCTCTGCATTTAATTCCAAGAGAACTTTCATTAAAGATTGTTAGCAAGATTATGGCTGGAGAAAAGTTTACTGTTTATGTTGTTGTACCAATGTGGCCTGAAGGGATCCCTGAGAGTGCTTCTGTTCAGGCAATATTAGACTGGCAAAGAAGGACTATGGAAATGATGTATAAAGATATAATTAAGGCTTTACAAGATCAAGGCCTTGAAGAGGACCCAAGAGATTATCTCACTTTCTTCTGCCTTGGGAATCGTGAGGTGAAGAGGGACGGGGAGTATGAACCGTCAGAAGCACCTGAACCTGATTCAAATTACCAAAAAGCACAAGAAGCCCGGCGCTTCATGATCTACGTGCATACCAAAATGATGATAGGTAATTTCCGTCTTTTGTTTTTTGAAGAATCACAATCAAAAAAATAGATTACGGTATGGCGAGATTTACTATTGATGAGATTTACTGGGTTTGATTACGGTTATGGTTATGGTAATCAAATAAATAGATAATCGGGTGCTTAAGGGCACTTCTAACCATAACTCTTTATCTTTGTATCTAAACATAGAGAAAAAAAAGACCTTTCAGGATATTCCTATTCTAAAAGATCTGCATCTCCAACAATCTATTTCAAAGCCCAACTTTATAAAATCTTTATACAAAATTATACTTATTTATAAATTTTATTTACAATCAATCTGATTAATTGATTATATATACCGTGTCAGGGGTAGTTTGGTAATTTACATTTACAGTCAATCTGATTATAGATACCATGTTACAGTTGATGATGAATACATAATTGTTGGATCTGCCAACATCAATCAGCGGTCCATGGATGGTGCCCGTGATTCTGAGATAGCCATGGGAGCTTACCAACCACACCACATTGCAACCAGGTCAGCACCTGCTAGGGGCCAGATCCATGGGTTCCGTATGGCTCTATGGTATGAACATCTTGGCATGCTTGATGACAGCTTCCAGCATCCTGAGAGCACTGAATGTGTCAAAAAAGTGAACCGTATAGCCGACAAATACTGGGATCTCTTTGCCAGTGAGAGTCTTGAGAAAGATCTGCCTGGTCACTTGCTTCGCTACCCTATCGGTGTTTCTGGTGAAGGAGATGTGACTGAACTGCCAGGAACCGAGTTTTTCCCTGATACAAAAGCGCGTGTTCTTGGAACCAAGTCGGATTACCTTCCTTCCATTCTCACTACCTAAGAAGGTATTCTACCTTTATCTTCAAGGCTTGAATAGGCTTTTTAAGTTATATTTAATAATTAAACTGTTTGCTTATATTGCTAGTAATCCTGAGTGAATTATAAGGGATTCTTTTGTATGCTTCCCTTCCTTTTTTCATACCAAATGTTAGCAGCAATCTATGTTTATTAAAAATGCTATCTTATGTAAGGTTTGTGTACTAATAAACTCCAACTTCTTGTTTTTTTTTTCCTTTTCCCTATTTCGAATGTAACTTAGGGCCAGGGACTAAAGTTGGTATATGTTTCGTATAGCATGTTCTAATCATTTAATGGTTAAGAGACGAATGGAACAATTAAGAGGTATCCTTTTAACAAACCGAACACATTGAATGAGTGACCAGTTCAGGGGTAGCTTATAAATGGTTCTACTAGAAGGCTACCAAACAACCATTACGATTCACTAGCTTATAAGTGTTGACCAATATCGAGAAGGGTAAGCACTTCTAGCACACACTTTCCCTTACCATTGAGACACCAAAAAGACATACGGGAGTGATCAGGAACCCACGTATTAACACCGTCTTATGAGTAGACCATAAGAACGGATTGGTGGAGCCTAAACATTTGACCCGGCACCACACGCTAGTCACGACTCAAGAACAGTATGACCACTGACCACAAAACACTAGAATAGCAGGCAAGAACCGTGTGACCACAAAAACACTAGAATAATAAGGCAAAAGTGACCGTCCAAAGTTGGTTGATTTGAAATGCCCAACAATTTTAATAGACCCACATTACATGGTCCAAAACCACCCCTTTTCATTGGTTCACATATAAAAACCTAAACTACAAACAGCTTTATACAGTTGGAGTCGATCAACTACTTTTACACAATTACACCTATTCAACCACTACACCCCCCACATCTTCAACCATTTATCTCATGTCAACATAACAAATGTCAGCTGTTTGGAGTTCACAAGGGGTCATCTTGGCGACCGCTGTACTAGTTTCGGGTACAATGGTCTTGCTTTTGTTGTGTCGGGAGAAGGCTACTTTAATCAAAACCACAACGCATAATCAAGATCCTGGTGGCAGCAGCCCTGAAAAGGTGCTTCGGTCTTGTTTGTCGTCCGGAAAGAAGGATGGACGGAAGATCAAGAAAGTGCGGTTTTCGTGTGACACGAAGGATTCGAGTGTGAAAACTGTTGAGTACAGGGAAGCTGAGAGGGAGGTGATGGTGCATAAACATGTTTCTTATGAAACACAAACTATATCGTTCAATGATGGACTTGTTAATAAGAACTTGACGATGCTCGTGGAGTTTTCAAATTAACGTTTTTTTTCTTGCATTTGATTACGATATGTGTCCATCGATTTACTTTCTTTATTGCGTATGACTAGCTTTTTTCTATGTGTTAGGCTGCAGCAGTTTGGTTGTTTTTCGCACGTTAAGCTGGCGTGAGTTTGGTTATCATTGGTTCGGCTCATCATGAACAATAAAAACAAATATCGATACTGGTTCTGATAATACTAATGCCAGCAAAAATGGTGTTTACTCATAATCAGATTGGTTCGTCACAATACCGTAACGGTAACTGTACTTGCTATAACCTATGATACCATAGTAATACTCGATTTTGAATACGACTGTCTTTTTAAATATATCGGAACATTGTAAAAAAAATAAAAAACTAAAGATAGTCACGTGTTTCTCTTCTTTTATAGTTAACAAACAAAGGTTATTTATCCACGTTACACAGCGGGAGTTTGATCATTTTTCCTTAGTACAACGCAGTGTGAATTTGATAGTTTTTGCCTTGGCTTGTAGAAAATAAAAAATACCAAAACTGGTTTGGGTGGTAGCAATACCAACAATGATATTTTTTTCGCTTATAATCTATTTGATTCGCTTGCTATTGCATCCCAACAGTAACTACACTCGGTATAGTCCGCGATACCAAAAATGCTCGAGTTTGAATACAACTCTTGTTTTTTATTTATATCGGAATATTGACGGAAAAAAGTAAAAAAAATCACACATTTTATTTTTTAAGAAGTTATTGAGCGAAAGATATTATAGAAAAATGAAATTCTTAGAAAATGTAACGGTTTAAAACGTAAATTATATTACGAGAGAAAAATAAAATTAAAAGCAAAAAACTCAACTAATTGAAGTTTTAGGATATAATTATAAAATTACTAAAGTTTTATCTATCAATACTAATAAAATTTGGCTTTTTTTGTCACTTGTTATTTTTTAACCCACATTTTTGTCACTTGTCAAATTTCTATATGTTCACACATTGATTTTTCTTCCAAAGATCATTATAGTAATTTAAATACTAATACAAGTTTTTCTCTCTTATTAAAAGTAATTTTATTAATTGCTATAATTCTTTCTTTTATCTAGAATTCTTAAAATCAAACTATATTTTTAATATATATATATATATATATATA
>BJCM01065547.1:11564-47895 GCA_018326385.1 Flaveria bidentis | reverse complement strand
TATCTTCCTTCTAACCCGTATGCAAATGAGTTCAAACACCTAGAAACCCACCAAACACACACACACGAACACACACACAAACACATAAGCACATAACCGAGACAAAACCCATCATAAACACTTAAAAACTTCGAATTTTTACCTTGAATTCAACCTTCTTCTTCTTCCTCTTCAACCCGAAAGTTTTCTGCTCTCACTCTCTCTAGAACCGAATGAAAAGGTGATGTGAAGAGTGGGTGGGCGGCCATGCCCACCTTTACACTAACTTTTTGTACTTTTGTCCCCTTTTACATTTTTAACCCCTCAACTTGGGTTTATTGATGTTTCCTTCTTTTATTTACTTTAATAGAATAACCGGGTGTTATAATAAGGAGTCATATTATGTTGTTTATTGATTAACACATGATTTTGAACATAACATGTAGTGTTAACAGCTTCAGCCCAGAAAAATGATGGTAATTTGGCTGCTGATAACATTATCCTGGCAACTTCAATTATAGTTTTGTTTCATCTTTTTCCAACTCTATTTTGTTGTGGAGTTCCTGTATAACTAAATTGTCTAGCTATTCTGAATCACAGAATTCATTCAATGTACCATTGCAAAATTCAGTTCCATTATCGTTTCGGATGCACTTGATTGTTTTATCCGTCTGATTCTATACCAGTGTCATGAATTTTATCAGCAAATGAGGGGTCTCATCTTTGGTTGCTAAAAAGAAAACCCATGTAAATCTAGAGAAATCATAAGTAATGACTAAACAATAAGCACCACATCCTATACTCAAAACACTTACCGGACCAAACGAATCCATGTGCAACAGTTGTAAAATATAGTCAATTTTAGTATGAGCAACTGGTTTATGAGGAAGTTTATTTTGTTTGTCTTTTGAACATGATAGACAATGTTTAGATAATTGAAATTCTTTCAATGGCAGACCTACAACATGATTTCCTCTGACCAATTTGTTCTTGTTTTTAATATTAACATGACCAAGATGATGATGCCACAACAATGTGTCACCTTGCAGAGGCTTTAGATAACATACACGATGTAGTCACAAAGGAATAAGATCCATTCATATCAAGAAAATATGTGTGTTTATCTCTTGGTGTTCTTAACAAAACCCATTCCTCAAGAATAACAAATCCGGGTTTTAAAATCGAGCATTATTTTTCTGTAAAGTGTGTTGAATATTGTTTGTCACAAATTTATGAGACACTCAACAAATTATGTTTAAGTTCCTCAACAAAGTTGACATCCTCAAAGCTTAACACTAAATTTGACATTGTACCTTTGTTAGTTATCTTAACTCCTTTGTCTCTATTAAATATAACATAACCTCAGCTATATGGTTTAATGTTTTGTAACAAAGATATGTTACCAGTCATATGACTTGAACATCCACTGTTAACATGCCAAACACTATTGATGTTGGGTCTAGGATGTTCCTCCATGAATAAGAGATTTATTTAGTTTTAGGAATCCAAGCCATTATTGACCTCAGTACATCTTTTTCATCCAAATATGATACTGATTTTAGTGTCATATTTCTTTTATCATTGAAGATTTAATCTTCAACAACTTCAGGTTATGATGGAATTGTTTTCACTTTCCATTCTTGAAATGGTTTTATCAATTTCTTGAAAGTATTTTGTATGGAAGGTGGATTGTCATTTTTTATATGTAAATTTTTTATTGAATTTAGGCTTTTGCAAATCTATGTTCTGTAGAACATTTTTGTTGTCATAAAATGATTTTGACTTACTTGAATTCTTTTTAGTTTTAGCATTCATAAAGAATTGTTTTCTATTATTTGAAATAGAATTATGAAATCATTGTTTACTTGTTAAAAGACATTGAAAATGATAATTTCTAGTCATGTGAGTTGGCTTTCCACACACATAATTTTTTACTATTATAATACACATTTTGTGCTCAAATTGATTTTTTCAAACTGTTGATGATAACTGTTATCATAGAACCTGGCTTTAGAATTTCTTTGGCCAATAGATTGTTGAATATTCTCTCATTTTCCCTTCTCATTTTGATTTGTATCGGATATACTCGAGGCTTTAAACGTTCCTTTATCCTTGAGTAGTGAATGAACCGGAGAAGGACCGGTTTCTTTTGAACCTGAGCTACACATATCTTGTTTCACTTGATTAGCAATAATAGAAGACTTATTTTTTAAAGAAACTTGCATTTGTTTCTTTAAAAATATACTCTTCTTTATCAATGTTGCCTTTAGAAACAAATATGTTCTTGAAATCAGTTTTCAAGTCATATAAAGATGGTGAATTTCTTTTCTTTTCATTTGTTTGAAATTAATTTTGGATTTTAATTATCTTTTCTTGTTTGACATTGATGAACAATCAGTTGACATATTCAAAGCATTCGTCTTTTCATTAATCAAAGATGATGAACTACATTGAGATTTCTCATTACAATTTTTATTTTCAAAATCTAAATCATCATCAATCCATTCTTCAACCAATCCATCTTTCTTTAAAATTTCTACACGAAAAATGTCATGATTAATTTTAACTCCAGTCTTTGCAATATGATCAACAGTCAACGGAACACTGACTAAAGATGTTAGGTCGATTTTGATTGAAACCCTAAACCATAGTTCTTTTCATCATTGGTATTAACTGATGAAGGTAAAGAAGTATAATCATGATTAATCGGTGGTGCTATGTTTGAGTAACCAACTCTTCCTTTTCCACCACTGATTTTCTGTGTCATTTGAGACTTGATTATACCTTCAAGCATATTTGAAGACATTTAAAACTTTTCAACAATTAGTTTCGAAGATAAGAGTTCATTATTTAATTCGTTAATTTCCAAAGAAAGTTCATTATTTCAATTTTTCAAATCCTTTATGTTATAGTCTTTATCATAAAGATTTAATTTTGACTGATAAACTAATTAGTTTAAACCATCTATTTTACCTTTGAAAATTCTCTTATTAGTTTTATATTTTTGCACTTGATATTGAAGTTTTTTAACTTCAACAATCAATCATTCATTGTGTGCTCTGTATATTTGAACCTTTTCAATACAATCAGTTGAACAAAGATTAAAATATACCTCTTCGACTTCCGCTTTCTTCTCTGTCTCTTCATGGACGACATTTACCATGAAGGCCTATTGGTTGACCTTTACTACTTTAGTTGTTGGAGTAGTCTCAAAAACTTTTTCTTCTTACTCTTTAGCTGGAGTAAACTCAACAGATTTTTCTTCATTCATTACCTTTTGAGCTGGAGTAGTCTCAATAGCTTTTTTTTAATAGATACAGGCATATCTTCACTTAACACTTCAACCACCTCAGCATCTTTGTCATTCACCTTCTCAATCTCAAATTCTTCTTCCTTAACAAACACTCCATTTAACATATCTTTTGAGACAAATTCAGCAAACAAATTCTCTTCTACAATCTCTTCTTCAGTCTGAATTTTTGCTAATAGAGCAGTGGACAACTTGATATCAAAATCTTCCATCTGTTTTAACCAATCATAGTCCTTATTTGTTTGTGACACAAGAGCCTTTGTCTTTGATGTACTGGCTTGGTCTTTCTTTGTTTCCATTTCCCCTATTACCATCATTTTACCTTGATCACCTTGATTGTTTCTAGCTTCAGTACATTCTCTTGCAAAATGACCAGGTTTATCACAATTATAACACCTAAGATTTGACTTGTCAAAACCTATCTTGCTAGAATTGTTCGATTAGAAAACCTTTCTCCAAGTTCTTCTAGCAAAATTCTTTGCCCTGTAAACCACCATCGCCATCTGATATTTTATGTCCTTCTCTTTAACATCATCAGGGTTGACCTGTTGCAAATCATCAACCAAGACATTAAGTGGAACTGAATCTTCTTGCAAAGAAGGCTTCATAGCTATTCATAAATTAGGTGAAAAGAACCGGATGCTCTTCTGTAACACCCGGTTATTTATTTATTTTGAAGCCAACGAATGGAGAAAAAGAAATAAAGCTCAAAGTCGAGGGACCAAACTCGCCAACGAAGGAAAGTTGGAAATGTGGTGATATTTGTAGGGAGAGGGCAGCCATACTCTCCCCACACACTCACATTTTAGCCAAGAAAAGAGAGGAGAAGAGAGAAAGGAAGAAAAGAGGAAGAAGTGTTGGTTCAGGTTGGTTCGAGTGGCCAAAATCGTTGAGAAGCGAGTCAAACCGAAGCTCTACTTCTCGGTGTCGTTTATGTGAGTTCTAGGACCCCCACTTTTACTTGTTTTCAAAATATTTTGGGGCTGGAAAGCATAGAAAACCCGGTTTTGTATGTGTATGTGTTTGACCCATTTGGGTGTGTTGCGTGTGATGCGCTTAGAGTTTGTCTCTGGGCTTGTGTGTGCTTGAATGGTGTCTTAGTATGCATCCCTAAGGTTTTGGATTGTCGATTTGGTCTTAGAATGAGTTTAGATGAGTTTGGAGATCGAAAAGGGCAGTTTGCGTTCGGCTGCAACTGCATTCTGCATCAGCTAGGGCTAGGCGACCGACTAGAGACCGAATGGAGGCCATACGGCCGAATAGGGTGCGATTGGGGTCCATTCGCATGATTGGGTTCCATTCGCACGATTGAGTGTACATTCGCACGATTGAAGGGCCAGTCGCATGGAGGTCATGCGATTGAAGGTCCAATCGCATAAGTGCTCATCCGCATTAGTCCCATTCGCATGAGGTCCATCCGCATTAGTCCATTCGCACGATTGGGTGTTCATTCGCATGAGTATTCATCTGCATTGGTTAATTCGCATGATGTTCAGTCGCATGGAGGCCATGCGACTGAAGGGTGTAAATACGCCCGAATAGGGCTGTTGCACTCGGAGGAAAGTGTAGTTTGACTTCTGACTTTCGGGGGAAAGTGCAGATGTAAGTTTTGACGTAAAGGTTCCCATAAGAGCATGTAATATGACTGTTGTGGCCTTAGAGAGCATGTTGGGCATGATGATAATGATGTTGCATGTTTATGCATGTTATGTATGTATGATGTTGCCCTGTATGATGTGATGAATGTGTATGTTATGTTCCTTATTATGATGTGTGTTATCCTTCCTGTGGCTTTACGTGTCATATTAATGAATGAATGAAGTATTATGTAACGTAAAGTGAAAGATAACGAAAGAGGAACATGAAGTAAGAATGCATGCATTAATGAATGATGAATGTAATGAAAGGCTTGCAATCACATATATGAGGTGAGCAACCCTATGGTTGCAGCAGACTCGGATAGCATGCAATCGTTGAGATTGCTCATGAGGTGAGCAACCCTGTAGTTGCAAGAGACTCGGATAGCGTGCTATCGTTGAGGTTGCCATGAGGTGAGCAACCCTGTTGTTGCAACAGAATCGGATAGCATGCTATCGTTGAGATTGGCAATGAGGTGAGCAACCCTATAGTTGCAACAGACTCGGATAGCGTGCAATCATTGGGATTGCTAATGAGGTGAGCGACCATGTTGTCGCAACAGACTCGGGAGAACAAACGTATAAAATGAACGAAAGTTAACGAATGTAATGGAAGATAATAATTATATTATCGATGTGTATGTACGTTGTATGGTCACGAATGAATGTAAAGCGCAGTATGATTTGATAGAAAAGTATGTTTTATTATAAAACTAGAACTCACTCAGCAACGCTGACTTTTATGTGTTTCCAGTTAGCAGGTAATGATTGTTGAGGATGGCATGGGCGGCTACTCGGCTCTTTTGGGATGGCATTCTTTTGATTAATGTTTTTGCATTGTAATGCGAACAAACTGTGTTTTGTAATGAATGTTGTATTAACTTGCAAAAGCATTTACATGGAAATGAAAGATTATTTTAAATGTTCCGCTGTGATGTTTATGAAATACGAATGTAAATATATGTTTTATATGCAATGATCGACCAGCTGTAAGCGTCCCGGGAACGGGGCCTTACATCTTCAGCTATTTGAATGGTTTGCTTGGTTGTCTGAGAATTCATAACAAAGGCTTGTTGTATTGGTTGAGTGGTTTCGGATGGTGAATAAGTTTGAGTGTAAGGTTGGGCTTGTGTTTGGACATAAGGATTTTGTTGAGCGGTTGGATAATGAGGCAAGGATTGAGGTAAAGCTTGATCTTTCACACTGGCTTGAGTAGATGATGATGAGTGTTATAACTGGCATAGTTGAGAGTAACTAACATAATAGTTTGGGTTACTTGCCATTTTTGCATGCATTGTTATTGCTTCTGGTCCCATGGTGTTGATGTAATTAACAGCTCTTTGCTTGTCATCTATGTCATAGGATTTGATTGTGGAAATAAGATCACTTAAAGACAATGTAAACCGATCTTTTGTCCTTTTGATAGTAATACATTTGTTGTTCCAGCTGTAAGGTAGAGAGTTTAGTAGCTTTTTATTCACATTTATGTTCTCTAGAGTTATCCCTACACTTTTCATTTTTGTGATCAACTTCACAAACCTAGACATCTGAGCTTCTAATGTCTCACCAAGAATATGATTAAACATATTAAATTCTTGGTTAAGCATATCCTTCCTGCTCTCTCTCATATCCTTTTTTCCCATGATTTGTTTCTCTATAGCATCCCACAAATCCTTTGCTTTTGTGTAGTCCTTAAACTTTTGTGCAATCTCAATTATGCGTGCCATCATGATAGCTGTATAAGCTTTGTCATCAAGCTCCATTCTCTTAAGATCATCATCATCCTAGAGATGTTTAGGTTTAGCAATCCATTCCCTTTTCTCATTTTTATACAAAGGAATGTACGAGGTTCAGTGTAAATGACATGATTCTAAACAAAATATGCCCAATCTGGATAATCTTCTTCATTCAACAAACATGGAAGCTTTGTGCTTGTACCTATCTCATTATCGAGATTCAGTGTTGCTATGATATTATTCAGATTCGCCATAGTATATTCTTCATACAAAATTTGAATTTTTCTTCAAAAAATCAAAGTTCTCGCGCGAGTTTTCAGAAACTTTTTGCGCGGAAAGTTCAACCAATGAAACTTGCAAAAAGTTCAAGTTTTCGCGCCTTTAATAAACTTTGTAATTGCCTCATGCGAATGTTCAGGTTTTCGCATGAGAAGAAGGTTTTCGCACGAAAATCAAAAGTTTTTGCCTAAATCAATTTCACCAATTCGGAACTTTTCATGTTCAACTTTAGTCCAAATTGATTATATTTTAATTAATCAATTGTTTAAATAGTGAATTAAGTTCAAATTTGATACTAATTGTCTTTGATTGATTCAATTGAGCTAGTTTAAGCTCACAAAACTCATCAAATTACCAATCATCAAACTAAACAACTTCATCATCTTCAAAGTTGATCAAAATTCAACAATTAGTACTTATATCTTTGAGAATCAAGCAATTCAAAGAACACGAACACTTCAATTCAATAGTCCAACTTCAATTCAATCGATCAAGAGCACACAAGCTCTGATACCAATTTTAAGGATCGTCACAATAATCAGATTGATCTTGTAATTATGAATGCGGAATGTAAACAATTACGGATTTAGAAGTAGAAGAATAGAATTGAAGATCACAATGTAAATAACTTCTCTTCAATTGTTCTCTGAATTCAAAAGATTAGACAAGAGTTACAAATTTAGGAAATGGACAAAAGCTTAACAATAACTAAACAAACTAGTTATTTATACTAAACTAAGATGCTCTTGCGCGATGAGTTAAGTGGAATTCACCCGACATTCCATGTATCTCATCTGAGAAAATGTTTAGCAGACGAGGATATGATCGTACCACTGGAGGATATCGAGGTAGATGAACGGCTCAATTATGTGGAGCAACCGGTGTCGATCATTCATCGTAAAGAGAAGAGGCTGAGGAATAAAGTGGTTCCTCTTGTGCGTGTACAGTGGAAGCACAGGAAGGGATCTGAGTCTACGTGGGAGACTGAAGAAGAGATGAGGCAGCATTACCCACAATTATTTAAGGAATAATAGGTTTCGGGGATGAAACCTATATAAAGGGGTGGACTTGTAACACCCGGTTATTTTGTAGTCAAAGAAAGAAAGAATAAAGTGAAGAATAAGAAAGAAAAGTTATAAAGCCCAAGTAGAAGGACTAAAGGTGTCAAAGGGACAAAATCTTCAAAAGTTTGTGATAAAGGTGGCATGGCCGCCCATCCCTCTCTCTACATTCGTATCATTCAGATTTTAGAGAGAGAGAGGATGAAAGAAGAGCAGAACTCTTGTGGTTTTGAAGAAGAACCAGAAGAGATCGAATTCAAGGTAAGAATTCTTGGTTCTAAGGTGTTCTCAACTGGCCATTGCTTCGTTTTTATGCTCATACGTGTTATATGTTGTTTGTGTGTGTGTTTGGTGGGTTTTAGGTGTTTGAACCCGATTTGCAAACGGGTTTGAAAAAGTCTTACCCAAAGAGCTACAAAGGTGAGTTCTAGAACCCTCTTTTTACTTGTTTTAAACTGCTTTGGGGCTGGAAATGTATGTATGTACATTTTTATAAAGTTGGGTTTTATGCCCGTATGTGTGTATGCGTGTATGTTGTGGGTGGGGTTTATTTTTGGCGATGTATGTGTTTGATGATGTTATGAATATGTTTCTAAGGCTTAGAATGCATGATGTAAGCTTAGAATAAGTTTGAGCATGATTGGGGACTGAATTATGAAGTTTAAGTGTGAAATAGGTTGCTCATGCGCCCAAATAGGGTTCATGCGCCTAGTGTGGAAATCTGCTTAATTGTCCTCATGCGCCCAAAACCTCATGCGCTCAAAACCTCATGCGCCCAAATAGTACTCATGCGCCCAGAAATAGTCTGAAATTGACGCTCCTGCTCGGCAGCAGGCCCTTGTTGATGCCAAAAAATCTATCGACACTTTGACGCTAGCTTTTTAAGAGTTCATGCGCCCAGATAGCTCATGCGCCTAGGCACTCATGCACCTGCATAGTGCTCATGCGCCTAGAATTGCCCAAAATAGACAAAGTGTTGCTCTTGCACCCCAATAGTGCTGATGCGCCTGAAAGTTTCTCATGCGCCTAAGTGTTCCTCATGCGTCTGAATGGTCATACGCCTGCATATTGCTTATGCGCATGCATAGTGCTCATGCACCTAAAAACTTAGAATATTTTCTGAATTTTTGGGAAAAAATGTAAAAGTAGGCTTTGACTTCGGATGTTCCGGGGGGCTATGTAAGTTGACTTGTTGAAGTCAAAGATGATGTGTAGGGCATGGTATGATGTATGAGGTATGATTAATTCTTATGCATGATGGTATGTATGATGTATGTTATGTATAATTATGCCCTGTACGGTGATGTTGTATGTTTATGTTTATGTTCCTGTTATGTATGATTATTTTTCTCGTGACTTTACGTTGAATGTTAATGAATGAAAAGTATTATGTAACGTAAAGTGGAAGATAATGAAAAGAGGAATGTAATGAAAGAATGAATGCATTAATGAATGAATGAAAGTAAGAAAGGCTTGCACGCATATGTATGGAGGTTCACACCTAATGAAGGGTGTTAGCTCAACCGTGTGCGGGTTAGCTACCCCAGAAGGATGCACACTAGGGCTTGATCCATGTGATTAAGCGTATGTATGAAGATTCACACCCATTGAGGGGTGTCAACTCAACTATGTGCGGGTTGAATACCCTATGAGGAAGCACACAGGGGTCCAATCCTTATGATTGACCATATGTATGGGACCCTTGCCGCTTAGCCAAGGTACTGGAGTCAGCTTCGTGCACAATGTTCGGGGTCTATTAAAGACCTCAGGCCCAGTACCGACTTTATGTATGACGATGGGGTGAAGCATATGGCATTGGTCCGAACGAAAGTAAAGATTTAATGACGAACGTACGGAATGAACGAACGAATAATGAAGATAATAATGATATTATCTATGTGTATGTACAATGCATGATCACGTATGATTGTAACATCATGGTTTTAAACGAAAGTAAAGCATGTTTTATTTTAAAGCTAGATTTCACTCTGCAACATTGACTTTTATGTGTTTCCAGTTGGCAGGTAAAGGTTGGCTCTCTTTGGATGGCATCCATGTTTGTAATGCTTTTGTGACGTAATGTACATGTATTTTGTAATTTGTCAACGATGTATTATTTTGCAAAAGCTTTTATACCGAATGAAATGTCGTTTCAAATGTTTCCGTTGCAATGTTTATTTAAGTTAAATGTAAATATATGTTTTATGTGCGATGATTGGCCAGCTGTAAGTGTCTCGGGAACGAGGCCTTACATAAAATGAACAAATTATGCTGAAATATACAAAGTAACTAAAGTATAAATTTATGTTGGTTCGAAACTAATCTAAGCACACACAAATGTTCTAAATGAAAGAGAGTAGCCAAGGTTAGAGCCACTATGCGATCCAAATATGAAGTAGATGGATCAAAGGAAACTGGTAGCCTAAAAGAAGGAACGTCACACAAGGTGAGTGCTTGATCCGATTCCAATAATGTGTGGATTTTTAACCAATCAATTCCAAGACCATGTTGGTTATTGTCTGACCCAGTTCCAATTATATGTGTTTCATATTTTAATTTTAGGTTTTCATGAGTAAGATTCGCCACTCACCGATGAATCACCATGGTTATCAATGATATCACTACAGTGACCTCCATTATGGCCATGATGAATGAAGTTTGGTAGTTTAAAATATGAAAACTAGAGAAGTGTTTACTAGCTTTATGTTCTACCTATTCACAAATGTAAGGCTCCAATCACTGAATACCTTATAATTGGATTTACACATCATAAACATAGCTATGAAATCGATCCTTCATTAGAAACATAAGCATTACATAATATTTTTCTTTTTAACATAACATCCAAATACTTTAAGTAATATGTAAATTATTAATGACTAATGTTCTCAGAAATTGATAATATTCAACAGAACTTCGATCCAAGAAAAAATGATAACCAAGAGAACAAGCTTCAAGGCTTAGATCGAGAAACTAAGAACAAGAACGAACACTTTGTCTATCTTGAATAAAGAAGAAAAATAAGAGATATATCTTTTGCTACTCGATACCAATTGATACTTGAGATCATCGGAAGAATGAAAAAGGATGAGTATATGTAGAAGGTCTTGAACCGTTGGTGATGAGCTGGATGATTTTGTGCAATAATGGAGAAAATTGAGTTTTTTGAAATAAGAAAGAAACTTGCAGAATTAGTCAAAGCGTGTTTCATCTTTTTGCAGCCAAACCCTTATTTTTTTGTACCACTTTAATCCTTCAAGAATTCAAACTTGTATAATTAACCTGAAACATAAATTTCAAAGTTAATATCCACGAACAATGATATGGTTGCTAAATGTAATTGTTATTTTTTCAACAAATGTTATTCTTGGAAGTCTGCATGGTAGCTCTTATATCCATATTAAGTTGTTATCTTTATCATCATTTACCTATCAAATTAGTATGCATTCAAAAGTCTTAATAAGTAAGTTCTACTTTAAACTTTAGCAAACTAAAATTTATCATAAAATACCTTATAAGTACATAACTGTAAATAGAATATTACTATGCATATGATCAACATTTTAAAGTGCATGTTACTTTATCATTAACATACATTGCTTTAGCTTTATTCTTAAACTTTACTTAAGCCATTCTTTATATTTACTTAATCATGAATTCGTATTTGTATAAAATTTCTTTAGCCATTTTGTGTGTGGTACGCAAGAATCCTTTAATGTTACTTGCAATGAATTAAAGATTCCTATCATTTGCCATTACTCAAAACTCTTATGTCGATGCTTGAAATACGTCATGACATCTATGTTTGGAAGACTTCTTTATAATATTTTTTCTTCGTAGTTATGCTTGGTAACTTTTCTTGAAATTTCTATTAAAGTTCCTTTATTAATTCAAATATGAACCATGAGTTTTAGGATCACATTATCATTCTATACTTTCATTATGTATAGTCATTTTTTTAACTTTTTAACTATTTGTACGTAACTGTATAATCTTTTATCACTTTATCATATCAAAGTATGTAACACTTTGACATTTTATACTTAGCGTATACTTTACATTTTTTTTCATATATCATGGCTTTCATTACACATATATGAACTACTTTAGATGCTAAGACAATAACTCAAATATGGGTAAGGAAGACATATTGAAATTTGGCTAAATGTTGGGTGATTCAAAAAGAGTAATCAAATATGGAGGATACATATTAGATACTGAGGTTAAAAGACTTATTCTATCAAGTGACATGAGATGTGAATAATCATCTCAAAATACGAAGGCACAAATCTAGTGCAGAGGAACTATGATAATTTTTGTTTAAGTTTCAATAATTGGGGAGGCACAAATCCTTATACAGAGGCTTTAGGTCTGATGTAGAGGTAACATATCAAATACAATGATTATACCTTAACTTTCATTCATAAACCATAAGATGCGAAGAAATTAGCAAACTTGCATGAACATTCATATGTATATACATAAACCTTAATCATACTTTTGAAAAATGCATACTTGAATGTGCGGAAATAGCAACCTCAAAATAACTATCCTATATGCATATCAACATTCAGATAGGATTCATTGGTATTCATCATGACCTAGTTGTTTTCACCCGGATGGGATTCGTTGGTTATCATGGTTATTGGCCTTGTTGGGAAGCCCGTTGATTGGTTGGTATGGGCTTATTGAAGGGTTACCATTTTACATTGCTTTTACTAATTGATAGAAAAAGGAACTTTTGAAGATATTTTCGGAAACGAATATAAAGGATTTTTGAGAAAATCATCAATATAAACATCGTGACCAACAAAAATACGCACTGATTTTCATCCCAACTCAAAATAACTGTTTTCAAAATGAAAAAAAAAATGAGAGGATGCCAAGTAATACGAGCTTACTAAGGAGATTGACCTTGAGATGACCCATATTAAAAGGGAAAACATGGATCCTATAACAATAACCAATCAAAAACTCACACATGTGACCACCCGCTACATCCTAGTCTGTCAATGTGGAATTTAATTACAAAAGATCCACCTTGCCATGTAAGCATAAACCAAGCCAGTGGATTCCCTTGGATGACTATATTTCAGTTGATGGATTCTTGTAGATAGTTATGCTTTAGATTGCTTTTTCATGTTGGTTATACTCATTAACTTATGTTGCGGTGCCCACATGTATTTTGTTCATTTTTAGAGGCGGTTGAGGGACAACCGTCTTGACTGTCTCTTCTTACTAACTAGGTTTGTTTTGCTAACATTTTTTTGGAATTGGTTTAAAGATAATGTTTATTGGGATTGAAAAATGTTAAATTACTAAAATATATTTTTAGCTAGAGTTTTACAACCCAAATGAACCACCATTACTAGCCTCAAGTGAATTTCGGAGGGTGGCCTTGTGACCAAGTTCGGGTGTGAGAACAAGTACTCGTGTTTATGGGATATAATTAGAGGAGTAAATGTGTGAACATTAAATAAATCACCATGACCATTCAATGTGGTTCTATTAATGGTGGTTGAGAAAGATGAGTAGAGAAAGATGAGTTACCTTCTTCTAGTGATCCGATGTCTCCCTTATATTAATCCTTTCTCATTATTATTTTTCTTGTTGTCTACAAATTTTCATTGGTATCTTTGATGTACCGATGCTTTGTTCATGGTCCAAATTCTTTTTTAAGATCGTGATCTCAGTCCCATTAATGTCGAGACACGAGAACCAATGCTCATGCATGCGTATAAAGAAAGCGGGAAGATAATACTCGACGGGTATTCACCATGACCCATTTCTTCTCATCCAGAGTGGATTCATTATTGGTTATCATGGTTATAGGGCTTGTTGGAAAGCCTGTTATTAGTTTTGTATGTTTACCTCTTTACTTTGCAATTTACTAATTGTAGAACTTTTGAAAATATCATTGAAAATGTGTGTGAGGGATGCTTGAACGAGAAAATCACTAATATAAACATCGGGACCGGCATAAGTAACCATTGACTACTTAAGAGCCACGTTGCCACGTAAGCATAAAACAAGCCAGCGGATTCCCTTGGATGGCTGCATTTCAACCGATAGGTTCTCATAGACAATTTTGCTTTAGACTGCTTATTTGTTTTCCTTATTCTCATTAGTTTATTTGGTCTTCTCTAATTGGTTTGTTTTTTATATTTTTTTTTAAATTGGATTCAAGATTATGTTTATTTATGGAATGAAAAATAGTAAATTCCTAAATTGTTTCTTTAACAAGAGTTTTACACCCAAAATGTCCTTTTGACTTTACCATCACATAAAAATTCAGTCGAATTCTACCCATGTTTTGTGGGCTACAATCACGAAAACATAATTTCAACTCTTATTTAATTCCAAACCAAAAAAAACTTTATACCCATAATCAAAACATAAGAACAGATGGATACACTCATCTAGAAATAAGAAAAGAAAGAATATGAATCATGGAACAATAACCCTAAAATGAATCAACAGACTAACACAATGTCTTAAGATAGAAAAGATAACTTAGATTAGCAACATGAGATGACGATCTTGAGAACAGTAAGTCACTAATGAAGATCATCCTTAATGTTGTAAACCACTAATGAAAATTGTTGATCATAGATTATGAAGAACAGAGAAAGAGAAGAAGAGAGAGGGTTTTGAGAATGAGAATATCAACTCCAACTCTCTGTTTCTCTCTCATCCTTTTATACAAAGAGGATCGAGCAGTAAGCCCAATATGTAAAGCCCAAACAAGGTGCGTAGGGTAATGTCCAGCCCAAACGTCAAAACAACAATCCAACCTTGGTGGAAAACAAAGAATCAACCATAGAATGTTTTATATAGACATCGTTTGACATTGAATAGTAAATAGATAAATATTTCAACAGTTATTGCATGTGTTTTGAACTCGAACGTCTGTGTTTTCAGGTTGGATGCCCTTGTTTTTAAAGTTTGATGCCTGTGTTTATGAGTGTGGGCTCTAACACTAGGTTTTTTAGATTGATTGTCCATGTTTATAGCATATTATCGTTGATTTTTGCCTTCTTGGATTTTAAATCTCATTACCTAATTCTCATAACGACCCTTAATAATCATTTTGAATGTCTTCCCCTTAAAACCACATTCTGAAAATTCATTTCAATGATACTCTTATTATGAACTGAACCATTAATCTTAACAAACATGATTCTCATATCAACTTTAAACTAATGTAACTTCGAAACATCAATGACATAGTAAACAAGAATTGATCATCCAAGAACCATGTCAAAGTTATTTGCTTGAGAAGCTCCTATGAATTCACATCTCATCCAAAAGTGTCTTAAAAATATTTCACGTGTTCGTCAAGCTGATTGATCTAATACTTTGTGATTGTGACAAAACCTTCTATCGTCTTACATGCAAAAAGTTTGTCAACCAAAAGCCTAATCAAATTGATTATCTTATTCATTTGTTCAAGTAACTCATGAAATAATGAACATGAAATCGAACAAACCTAAGTGTAGTAAAACATCATAATCAAACTTATTGAATTTAAACGTACCCAAGAGTTCACTTGCGAAGCGAAATGAAATCCAAGTCTCCTCAACCTTGAAATAGATTTTCTCGTGATTAAATTTCGGGACGAAATTTCTTAAAGTTGGGGAGATTGTAACATCTGCCTATTTACAAAATCATAAACCCAAACCCGAACCCATTTTTGACTTCCTTTATTGTAATGCCCGGTTAATTATAAAGACAAAGAAAGAAAAAATAAAATGAAAAATAAGAAAGAAAAAGTGTAAAGCCCAAGTAGAGGGACTAAAGGTGCCAAAAGAATAAAATCTTCAAAAGTTGGTGATAAAGGTGGCATGGTCGCCCATCCCTCTCTCTACATTCGTATCACTCGGATTTTAGAGAGAGAGAGAGAGGATGAAAGAAGAGCAGAACTCTCGGGTTTTTGAAGAAGAACCAGAAGAGATCGAATTCAATGTAAGAATTCTTGGTTTTAAGGTGTTCTTAACCGGTTTAGGCCTTGGTTATATGCTCATACGTGTTATATGTTGTTAGGGTGTGTGTTTGGTGGGTTTTAGGTGTTTGAACTCGATTTGCAAACGGGTTTGAAGAAATCTCACCCAAAGAGCTGCAAAGGTGAGTTCTAGAACCCCTCTTTTACATGTTTTTAACTGATTTTGGGGCTGGAAATGCATGTATGAACGTTTTTATAAAAGTGGGTATTGTACCCGTATGTATGTAAATACACATAGTAAGAGTTCAGTCTTGATGACTGCTCCAATACGTGCAATTTCCTAATTAGTGTGTGTATATACAACGTGCAATTTTGGCTGACCCATAAGAGTTCACACACACAGGGGGAGTCTGTCCTAGTGATCACTCCATATGTGTGATATGTACGATATGATGTCCTTGTCGCTTAACCCTAGATGATATGGCCTTGTGCTTAAGAGGGGGTTAAGCATATGACAAGACCTAGATAAAAGTGAAAAGATAATAATATACGAAAAGTGCGATAAGTACGAAATGTGCGAAACGTGCAAAATGTACGAAACAAACGATGATGAAGATAATTATTATTACCTTGATGTATGTACGATGTGTAATCACGTGCAATAGTAATAATAATGCTTTAACGAATGAAATGTAATGTAATGTTTTTATAAAACTAGAACTCACTCAGCAACGCTGACTTTTTATGCATTTTCCAGTTGGCAGGTGAGCATTGCTAAGGATGGCACGGGTCGGCTACTTGGCTCTTTTTGGATGACATCTATTTTTATAATGTTTTTGTGATGTAATGCAACAAGTATTTTGTAATCTGATAACAATGTATTATTTTACAAAAACCTTTATAATGAAATGACATGTTGTTTTAAATGTTTCCGTTGTAATGTTTATTTAAGATAAATGTAAATATATGTTTTATGTGCGATGATTGTCCAGCTCTAAGCGTCCCGGGAACGATATTTGAGATTGTGACGGTGTTGTTGTCGCAACGCAATGGTATAAATATCTAGTTTTTATCAATAGACAACTAGATTAAATTTATTCACAATACATTGGGCGAAAGGTAGTGCACTTATTTCTGCTCCTATACCATCTCTCAACCTCATACCCATATATCACTAAATTCATTTACTTTACAAAACAATTTACAAACCCCAAGTTCTCTTTTTGTCAATCAATTAAAGCTAAGCCCTCTCCATCTTGCTTATCGATCTCTTTGTTTTCTGCATCCATAAATCAGATTAACGTGTTTATCACGTTCTTTTCGAATCAGCGGCAACATAACGTCATAGTTGTCTGAAATTATTTCAGTAAACGGGTTCCATAAGGATCGAGCTTACACGTTTGTTAGGAGGGCTTGTAAGAGTATATAAATAGGAAGGGAAAGAAAGGTAAAAGACTAATATCTTCTAGACAATTAAAATGTTACAAAGGGCGGCTAGCAACGCGTTTTCATGGTGGTGGGCTAGTCACATTCGAACCAAGCAATCGAAATGGCTTGAGCAAAGCCTTTTAGGTAATGAAATTTCTTTCACGTCAAAGAATATATATGTGATATTCTTATGTATACTTCAGGTCATGGTTTACAAATAAGTCCATCGTGTGATATGCATTTTAATTTTATGATGTTTATGTAGATATGGAAGATAAGGTTCATAATGCCCTAAACATTATTCAAAAAGATGGTGATTCATTTGCAAAGAGGGCAGAAATGTACTACCGACACCGCCCGGATCTAATATGCTTCATAGAGGAAACTTTTAGGGCTTACAGATCATTAGCCGAGCGATATGATAAACTGTCAAAAAACTTGCAGAAAGCAAACACAACCATTGCTTCAATCTTCCCGGATCAAGTATCATATGATGATTTCGATGACGATGATAGTGTTCCTATAATGGCTAGAAGCATGCCTCCACAAACTCAAGGTCCAAATGCAGCTAACATCCCCAAAGTCCCACAACTTCCTAACAAGAATCTAAAGGGTCTCATTAGCAATGCATCAAAGAAAATGCAACTAACCAAAGCATTCAAGGAAGATAATCCAACTCGTGTTGTGCCCAAATCTGGTTTGAGTAAAGATGAAGCAATTGAAGAGATTGACAAGATTCAGAAGGAGATACTTTCTATGCAAACGATGAAAGAGTTCACGAAAAGTGCGTATGAGAACGGTCTTTCCAAGTATTGGGAGATTGATAACAAGATCAACACAATGCAACAAAGGGTTTGTAGATTACAAGATGAGTTTAAAGTTGGGAAAGTTATTGAAGATGGTGATGCTAGAACTGTGATGGCACAAGCTGCATTAAAATCATGCAAAGATACACTAGAGAAATTGACAGAAAAAAGAGAGAATTCAAATCAAGCTGCCTGCTCTGAACATGAGAAGATTATTAATGCAAAACTAAAAATCAATGCCTTGAAGCGCAAGTTTCTTGCAGACCAAGTTAACGAACCCGAAAAAGACTGTCAAGGGGAGATGCAGATCATGAATCAAGATGATGAGAATGATGCTATGGCAAAGATTAAAGAAAGCTTAGATGAACTATCTAAACAACAATTAACAGTCTCCGAATTGGCTTATAAAATCGACAAGCTTGCGAATAAAGTTATTAGTTTAGAGAGTATAGTTTCAGCACAAACTGCAAGTATAGACAACTTAAGAAATCAGACCAGTGAGTTTCAAACACAGATTCAAGTATTGGAAGGTGATAAGGCTTCCATGGCGGATGGGACTCGAATGCGTCAAAAGTTGAAGAACATGGATAAAATGTTGCAGGGATTAGAGGCTTTGGAGAAGGATGTTAAGAAGCAAAATCAAAATCTGAAAGTATCTTTTATGGAAGCTAACTGTAGCATTGAGCATTTGTCTGAGAAGCTTCAGGATGTGCAACCGGATGAGGAGGTTGACGTCGATTCGCCTGCCTCTGAAGAAGAATATTTGAAGGCGGAAGGTGTTGTTGATGTGTTTTGCAATGAATCAGAAGAAAGATTAATGGATTCACATGAAGTCGTTCTTGAAGAAAAAGAAATCGCATGCGTAAACGATGGTGATAGAGAGGATAATGATGACCATCACCACGATGATGGTGTTAAATCTATAGAGAATGCAAATAGTATGAAAAGCCATGTTGCAGAGGATGTTGAAAAAGATGCTGCAAATGATAAAGTTCATGTGAATAACCTTGAGGTTGGAAACATTGAAGCAGATGTGACAAGCACGAATTGTAGAACCGAAACAAAAGATGAACATACTAAAGAAACAGATGATGAATCCCAAAGGAATCCATTGAAACAATACACAACAAATTTGAAAAACTACAAGGAAACCAAGAAGAAATTGAGTGATGAAGAGAAGAAAAAACTAGGGACACTATTTGAACTCATAGTACAAGTAAGAGAACTAAAAACATGCATAGTGAAAAGAGACAGTGAGATTCAAATGCTAAAACAGAAGCTTCACCACCTTCAAAATGAAGAAAACTTTCAAGAAGTGAAACAAGATTATACATCATCAGAAGACAAGGAATATGAAGAACTCAACATCTCAATAGATGACCCTAAACCCATTTCAGAGATAGAAGAGAAGTTCAGGACTGATATCGACGCAATCCTTGATGAAAACCTCGATTTCTGGTTGAGATTCAGCACTCAGTTCCATCAGGTGCAAAAGTTCAAGACAGAAGTAGAAGATCTAAAACGAGAGATCGTAAAAGTTAAAGCGAAAGGCTCAGAATGTAAACTGTCCGATGACAAAACTGCGCAATCTATGTTCACAACAGATCTACGATCCGATATTAGACCGATATACAAACACCTTAAAGAGATCCAAAGTGAACTCACACTATGGCTAGAACAAGCAGAAAACCTGAAAGACGAGCTACACATGCGATGCGCGTCGTTATCAAATATCCAAGAGGAAATAACAATGGCATTGAAGGAAGGCATGCTAGAGGATGAAATCAAGTTCAGTACACATCAAGCAGCAAAGTTTCAAGGTGAAATATTGAACATGGAGCAAGAAAATAACCGCGTAAACGAAGAACTTGAAGCAGGATTGAATCATGTTAGGGCTCTACACCTTGACATAAAGAAGACATTAAGAAAATTAGAAGAAGAGTTTGGTCTGTCAGATAATCAGCAACCTTACCAGCAAACTTCAATTCCTTCACCAACAGCTCGCCCTGGAATACCCTTAAGATCGTTCATATTTGGGGTTAAAGCAAAGAAGCAAAAGCCATCAATCTTCAATGTTATAAACAATCATAAAAAACCAAGAGGTAGCCGTATATAAACAAATACCTGCATCGTTTATAAAGATTTCTGTATATTTTTCCTTTTCATCAAACCTTTTGTTTCACATTACATCAAATGTATAGTAAGAACAATTGTTGCATTGGTTGATCCAAGCTTCATGATCTTGATGAGCATGTCATGACCTAGATGTCATATTTAACACAACTAAACAACCCATTACTAGAGACAAAATTTGCGAACGAGTTATTTAAAAAAGTTCATGACTCTTGGCTTGCTGAAAAAAAGATTGCTTGAAATCGGCATGTTTGTAAATGAGCTGAGTTGCAGCTTGCAGCACAAGAAAAAGAGGCTATGGTGATGACATTTGTCATCGCGATAGGGTGCAGTTGTTGTCGCCATAGCCTATAGCGACGACATGTCGTCGGCGACTCACCCGCCTCCATTTTCATTTGTGCATATTGATTTTCAAGTTTCCCTGCATTATTAAAGAACAAATAAAAAATTATTAATATATTTATTAAAATTCAATAGCATAACTGCTGTAAAATAAAAAATCAATCTTGTTCAAATATAAGTAATAAAAGATAATAATTTCAAAGTTTTAATAACCAACAATGAAAATAGTAATATCTAAATGTCTAACCTTAAATTAAGTAAAAAATGATACAATGATCGGAACCACTTGAGTACACTTATATTAAACAACTTGCTAAATTAACAAACTAACAACATACCAAATTCAATTAAAGTTATAGCAATATAGATACATGATAATAACATATTTAAGAAATCATAAAAAAAAATTTTAAACTTACCCGATCTTCCTCTGCTCCTGCGTTGACCCCTCCAAACTCTTCTCTATAATGTGTCATCCTCCATGTCTCAATGTGACCCCGGGTCCTAGTTTATTTCTCCTTTAACCATTAAATATAATAATTATCAAATTTGAAAAAACTAATAATACATAATTAAATATATAAAATATGTTTCATACTTGAAGATATAGTATTTGGGCATAGGAACGATTCCCATGCAAACATGGATAGAGTTGTTAGTTTTATTGTTGGAGCCTTTTGTGAAAGGCGTTTATGCATAGACGTATATTTAAAATGAAAAATAACTTATACAATTGGCAACTTGAGGGAAGTGAATATGCAAGCTCATGCGGGTCACGGCCCCCGCCGTCACCACCGTGTGCTACACTTATGACATAAGCTACAACAAAAATAATTAATAAATCTTAAACATTTTCCAAAACATACAATTCTAATCCTAAAATACAATTCAAATCTTAAAACATCTTAATTTCTTGTTTTAAAATATAATTCAAAGCCTAAACATTTTCTAATATACATTTTAAATCTTAAACCAGTAACCAATAACCAAATCAACAACTAAATAAACAAATCAAACTTATATTATCATCTAGAACATAACTGAAATCCACAAATCAATAACCAAATAAAAAAACTTATATCATCATTTTAGCAACACAAACTAATATTAAATCAAACAACTTTTATATTATCATTCTAACAACACAAACTAATAACCAAATCAAATAACTTATATTATCATTCTAACAATACAAACTAATAACCTAATCAAACAATTTTTATATTATCATATTAACAACACAGACTAATAACCAAATAAAATAACTTATATTATCATTCTAACAACACAAACTAATATCAAATCAAAAAAAATTTTATATTATCATTCTAACAACGCAAACTAATAACCAAATCAAACAACTTATATTATCATTCTAACAATACCAACTAATAACCTAATCAAACAATTGTTTATTATCATTCTAACAACACAAACTAATAACCAAATAAAACAACTTATATTATCATTTTAAAAACAAAAACTAATAACCAAATCACCCAATTAACTTATATAATCAACATAGCAACACAAACTTATAATCAAATTAAATAACATACATTATGATTTTAACAACACATATTAACCAATAATCAAATCACACAACTTATATTATCATTCTAACAACACATTTATTTATCATATTAGTTAATAAAGAGAAGATAACATACACACCTTATCATTTTAATAGAGATGATACAAAGAAAATGTAGTGGTAGTGGTTGGAGTGGTGTCGGTGGTGGAGGGTTACGGGAGTGAAAAGAAAATATGATGATGGTGGTGGATTTTGAGTGATGGCGCGAAGAAGGAGTTGCAGTGGTGACCAAAGTCATGGTGGCGGTGTTTATTGGTGGTCTTGGTAGAGGAGGTGAGGGTAGGTCATGTAGGTAGGTCACAGTGATGGTGAGAGGAGTGGTGATGGGGGCGAAAAAAGTGGAATGGAGGCCAGAAACAATGGTGGTGGTGGGTTTTAGGAGGTGATTTGCGAGTTGGGTGAAGGTAGGTTGCGGTTGTGGTGGTGATTTGTTTTGGTAAAGTGAAGAAGAAAAGATAAGGCAGACTGCATTTAGGGCACACTACACCCTATGGCGATGGTATGTCGTTGCCATAGGGACATATAATTCTTTAATATTTTATTCGTCTCAGGCAGGATACACGCACGCCAAAATGAAAAAACCTACGACGACGACATGTCGTCACCATAGGTCTTTCCTATTTTTTTATTTATTTATTTATTACTATTATTATTATATGATAATAATTATATATGCTTATAATATATATTTCTTTACATTTTAAGTCAATTTTTATGTAAAATTCATAATTTAGACACTTATTTGTGTTTTATTTGAATTTTGTAGTTTTTGGATGAAGCTCGGTGATTTTTGTGAAGAAAATCCAAGATTTGAAAGATTCAAGAGGAAACATAATCATATTAAAGCTGAATATGGCCATATAAGCTGTCAAATCTCAAATAGCTTCTTTATACTGAATATGGTCATATCACTTCAGATATGGCCATATCGGGCAAAAATGGGTTTATAACCCTAATACACCTGATTTCTAACATAACTTTCATTTCTTTCAAAACCCTAACTTCCCTCAATCCCTTAGGTGGCTTTGAGCATTTCGCAAGAGTTTTTGGAAGTTTTGAAGGCCAAGATTGAAGATTTCACACTTTCAAGAAGAATCTAACATCATCCACCCATTTCCACTCAAAATTAGTCTGAATTACTCTAGATCTACTATGAGTTCTTCTATGTTCTTGAGTTTAAGTGTGTCTTTTGTAAGTCTTATGGGCTGAACTTTTATTATCACTTGGTTTAGATGAAACTTAGCATGATTTAACAACTTGTACATGATTCTTGATGTTGCTTATGTTAATGTCATGATGAAACATGATTATTCTTCAATGATTATGTGTATTTGTTCTAGTTTGATGAAATATCCAACCCTTTTGGGTGTTGTAATCATGTTATATTGAAAACCCTCATGTTCTTACAAGATTTATGCATATGATTGTATCTTTTGTATGTGATTTTATGATATTTGACTAGGAATGGTGAATGAAGGTGGGGGTTTAGTAAAATTAGGTAAATATGAATCCTTGTGCTTATGTTTGAGAAAACTATGATGTATGTTATGAATCTCTTTTATCATTGGTTATGAATTGATTTTGTAATCGTGGTTTGATGTTCATGAGTTGAAGGGTAGTTATAGCTTTGTCTATTTTACACAAGTTGAGATGGTTGTCATGTGTTTATCATGCTAACTGTCCAAAAATTTATGGAATTAGGTAACACTAACGGGAATCTAATTCATTTTTAACATTAACATAATTGCATCATTAGTTCTTCATGGCATAATTTTAGGTGGCTATTGTGTATTTATCGTTCTATATTTCCGAATGGTTATATGTCTAGATATCCTTGACGAGGGTTTAGGCTACTTTCATGTATCATATGTAAAAAATAATCTCACCTCGAGTTTGTGCTAGTTGTTAATTTTATGCTAAGTGAAATCAAAATCCAAGTGATATCTTTAATTGATTGTGTATTTTCGTCTTTACTTCCTTAATTTACTAGTTTAATTTGCTAATCTTTTTGGTTAATTATAATATTCACAAATTCAAACTCAATTGATTAGTTAAATAGTGATGATGATTTAGTATTAGGAGCCATTATGTCCACATATCGATATTCGGTTCTTGCCTAAAACTATACTTGCCTATTGTGTGTAGTTGGTTTAAGAGTAATAATTGTTTCTTAAATTAGAAAAAATAGAAGTACGATAAATACGTAAAATGTCATGCATTTCTGTGATTGTCACTATTTCCAAAATAGACCTCTCACCACTCTTTATCACTGGTAGAAGTATTTTTTGTGGTGAGTTATCCATCAAGACAAAAGAGTTTTTCGATAGGGGTGTATCGGATTAACATGTGGTATTATCAAAAGCCCTTATGGTAGTAGCACTAATAGGCACGAGCGGTGCTAAAGAAGCAGATGAACTTCACGGTGATTAGATATCCATTGATCCAATGTTAGACATCCATTGATCCAACCTTTATGATTCAACGTTAGCAATTATAAACAAACTTAATTTAATTACCATTATAAGTGTATAAAATTAACTTTATAATTGGCTCATTGGTAATTTATACATATGTAATCCCCTAACCATAATAATCGGATATATTTAACATTGTTTGACTTTCACTAATAATACTTTAGCATAAACAAACTTAAATTAGTGTTAATAAGAATAATTTCCTGTAAATTATGATCATAGTGTATAAAATACAAATGATCATAATTAGATCATAACTAACATATGATGAATGTAACTGATGCTAATCATCATAATCAAACATATTTGACATTGTTTGACACTTATTGTTGATAATTAAGTATAAACAAACTATCATAACTCAATATATTTGACGCCTATAGTTGATAAACATAATTTTCCCATAAAGTACTATCAAAATGTATAATTTAATATCAATAATCATAATTGGATCATAGTTAACCTTTAACATATGTAATCGAAACTAACTATCATAGCTGAACATATTTGATCATAACTGAAATTAATTATTTATAATTATAATTAATAAATACAATATTTATTATAAATACAATACTTGTAATAATAACAATAATACTTGTAATAATAGCAATAATACTTTTAACAATAATAATGATACGTACATAAATTATAATTAATAATGATATTAATAATTATAATTATTATACTTATTAATATAAAATTTTGAAGAATTTTAATAACTTATGGCGTCGACATGTCGTCACCATAGATGTTTCATAAAAGACAGGCTTATTTCCCTCCAAGTTATTTAGATAAAAATAACGGAAAAAAATGGAAAATATGGTTTTTCACCTATGGCAACGACATGTCGTCGCCATAGGGTGGACACAAATTTTTATTTTTATTTGTATGATTAAAATAAATGAAAATTAAAATAAAATGACTTATGACGACGATTTTTATGTCGTTGCAATATGTTGAACCTAATGCGACAACTTGTTGTCATCGTTGTCGTAGGTTTGTAGTAGCCAAAAACCAAGCTGACCCTATGACGACAACATGCCGTTGCCATAGCTGACCTATAGCGACATCACCATGTCGTCGGCATAGACTCTTTTTCTTGTAGTGTTGATTAGTAAACGAGTCAAGTCTGAACCCAGAAAAACTCAACGCATTAGCTTATTAGCTAGCTCGCTGATTCACTTGTCTAACCCTGTTAGATAGGTTTATCATAGGTTTTAATATTAACACATTATCATACAAGATGTAAAAATGTTTATAGATATGACTTTTTTTATAATCTTTAAACAAATAATTTTCAAAATAAATATTCAAGAATTACCAACTCATTGTAAAGCCAAAAACTATGAAAATATTAGTTGCCAGCAAGTCGGCTGAGTCAGCCTAAGACACACCCAATTTAGTTTGTATATAATTGGCCATCGATAATCTCCTTAGCTGCACAAGCATTAACATGAGGAACATGATTTATACGATCCTGAAGCGCATGACACGCACGTGCCAACCATGATCACCGAGGCTATTGACTATCACTGAATAGTGTTGCTGAGAAACCAAATCATCTTGATTGACACGACCGTGTGAGCCTATCATACGGTCATGTTAGTCTCATGACTAGTTTAACTTTGATTAAACTTAAAAAATCTCTAAAAAATTACTAAACCACTAAGTTTTGGAATATTAAATATAGTAAATTATGATCCTTAGAGATTGTACATGTTAATATTTAATCTAGGGTCACGCAATTGAATTGGCACAATTGAAAACAAAGAGCGTGGCTACATAAACCGGCCAACCAAGTACCGGTGTGTCTCGTGAATTAAATTCTCTGTTTTCATTTGGTTGTTTATAAGTGTATAAATATATCTTATATTACGCATTTGTGTGTATATATTAGCTTATATGATAAAGTAGCGGATCATTAATATTTTTTACCGATGATGGTTAAAGTTCTCTATATGGGATTGTTGACCTATATGAAAGTGCTTACTAAAGTAAAATGATGTAAGCAAATAAGCATATAAATTATTTAAGGAAAATTAAAGTCACCGCAAATACAATGCAAAATCAAAAATATATAACACCATTAGTTTTAACTCTAAACGTTATTCAATAGTAACTTGATTTTTTTATCATTTTTTTATTTTTTTTTTCTCAACACAGTCAACGATAGAGTTTCATCCTAACCAATGATCAGTTATTTGACTACCTAAATGCAAACACTACATACACATGTTAAATAAAACTAAAATGCTATTAAAGAGTGATTGTCAACTGTTGGGAAGCTATGAAAGAGATGACTTTCTCTTAATTGTTTTCTAAAACGAGATGTATTGGTCTGATAACTACTAATAATTGAAGAATTGACTATCAATAGCATCTGTGATATGTGCCAATGCTTTATAGGACATTGAGTTGGGAAGACTACGTAGGTTGCCAAATAAACCAAGTAGGATTGTGACAGATAAGAGGAGTTCGATATGTGTTAAGCATATAATAAAAACAACTAGAATACTTGAATATAGAAAAGGTTAATCACATTTAGCTGATGTCATAAAGAAGTTACCTTTTTAAATTGTATGTTGGTTTGTTAGTTGTTATGTTTGCCTAAACTTAAGAAGTAGATTGGTAGTGTCAACTAAAAATTATTGAAGGCGTACACTTCTAGATAGTCTAATGTTAATTAGTCTATTAGAACAATAGTGACCATGCAAAGTAATTCATAACTAATTATAGTTAAATAATTTATATAATTGGAGTGAAAGTGAATGCTCATGAAGGATGTCCCTCATATTTAGACGCTTCATTATGATACATAATGAGGGAAAGCTAGTATATATGTGTATGAAAATTATGCTTAGATTTACGTAACGGTGAATTTACAATAATACCTACAACCTAATAAGATTGCATCATGTTGATTAATGCCTACCTCTTAATAATGACATGACAACTTCATTTAATAAGGATCAGTGATCAAATAGAATATGAACATAAGAGTTAGATGTGCATTATCAGATACTTAAATGTTGTATTGTTATTAAACAAAGATGTTATTTGATAAGATAAGATATAAAGTGATGAACAGTGTATGGAGAAAGGATAATATCCTAAAATACTGAAATTAGTATCAAGTATCACCCGAAAGTAAGCTAGAATGCCAAAGGTGATCCGGACGTATTAAGGTATAATTAGATACAAGGCAAATACAAAACTTTGTACTCAAGTTGTCAAGATTATCACTTCTACTCAACCAAGATCTAACCACAGAATGTAGAAAACAAACTATAAAAAAGTTTCTTATTATTAACAACAACAAACTATAAAAAAGTTTCTTATTATTAACAACAAAGATGGTAGACAAAGAAACTAGAAAATAGAAAAATAAGTACAAAAGAATTCTTATAAATCCCTCATGACATGCAACCCTCCAACTTTTGGTAACAGATCTATAAAGACACATGAGTGTTAAAGTCAAATGAAAGTTGTCTTAGACATTTATGACTACATGTAACCAATTAGATCTAATTTGCAGTATATTCATTTCAATAAAAAAAATATTACATTGGTGCGAATAAAAAACCTAGTATCAACTATCTTTAGGCCATATATAAATTAAGAAACTCAAGCTTTACACCATACCTTCATAAGTAGGACTAATAGGAGACAAAAGATAATAGTTGACATAATTAAGAATCGTATGATAAGCTTGAATGGTAACTTGATTCCTATTGACTTTATACATATGGAAAACCAAAAAATTTAAGGTAATCAAAGGAATTGACTAGAAAACCTTTAACTAAGTATAAGTCTTGTCTAACAGAAGAACGGTATAACTTAGATTGCCTAAAAACTGGTAATATCTAATGACGGAGTGAAAACATTATCACCAGGACTCAAGTTCATAAATTTTCAAGAAAATGGTACATTATTGTTCTAGCATACGCCATGAACATTGTGAATTATTGGTTCTACTCGAATTGATCAATGAACCTGAGATATTCATGGATGTTATGACAAAATTTATAAACGTTACTTGGATAATTTATTTTCATCTACAAGGATGACATTCTAATATATATTCTATGGATAGAAGAGATCACGAGGAGCATCTTAGAGAAATCCTATATTGCATAAGCAAGAAAAAGTTTATGCTAATTCTTGGAATATACATTTTAAATATGTAAAGTTAAATTCTTAAGCCATATCTTCAATAAGTAAGACAAACAGGTAACACATGCTAAGAACAAACAATTAAGAGATGGAAAAAATCCCATATGATTTTGAAGATTTATTATTAGAGATTTATTTAAGATTTTCTAAACACTAGTGAAAATGAAAGGAATTTTTAAGTAACTACAACTAAGATATATGGTACCATCCAGGAAAGAGCAAAGTTAATCCATGGTGCACTTTATAATCAAGAATCAGCCCAATCACTAAAATTTGAATATCTACAAATAATATTTAGATAAACCTCTTAGATCATGGGAGGTTCTATTTGGTAACACATAGCCAATAGGAACATTGACATGTAAAGGTAACTTAATTCCAATTTGTCTTAGGAATCTTGTGTATTTTGACCATAGTTTATCACTCATCCCGAAAACCCTCAGGTAAGTATAACTAGTCCCGCAGTTGATTGGGATTTATACGAAATGCTTACCTTAGCCCGAGGGCTTTCTAGCATAAAATCCAGAATACAAGTGTCTATGAGTCATACAATTTTCTCTTTAGGCTAATGGAATTAGAACATTAATGAGATTTTCATAGATTAGACATAGAGTCTGGAGATTTGAATCTTTTTATATAATGTGTACGTTCCCACATGTCAACTACAATAAGTTTAAGAAATTTCGTTGCCTTGAAGATAAGAGTTTAGGGATATGCATAAAGAAAGGCTTGACAAACAAGTTTCCTACTTAAAGAGAAATTATAACTAGATAGTATCAAGTAGCACAATAAGAGGCCCTTTTATAACTGGTAGCATTATATAGAATGCAATAGGTAAACTTACAAGATCATAAATATTTTTCATGTAGGGTTCCTACATTAACCATAGTCTAGGTCACCATTTCTAATAACCTAAATCCATATAGTTATGGGCTCTAATACCAATCTGTCACACACTAACCTTAACGGTGGAAACGTTGAGATGAGAGGGTTAAGATTTTTTAAAGCCACATAACACTACCATTAAGTGTAAATATAATTAAGCATAGGTTTTTTGATGTAACATTACAACCAAAAAGTCTCAAACACACATCAAGCATAATATCAAGTTCAAACATTCCAAATTAATAATAAGTCTTTATTATTTCTAAGTCCAATCCTAGATGTGTTCAAACTTCAAGATCAACCATTAAACTTGGTCATTCCCTGAAACATGTTAAAAAATAAAGTAACAATTGATGTCGGTGAGTTTCTATGGATTATACATACATATAATAAATTTTAAGAGGCAATTCAAGTCATAGGTTAAGAAATAATGAAAGAATATAGATAGCATAATGATACAATCAAACCTTGATAAAAGATGGACACAATAGATAAATGATTAGCTAAATGTACTTGGTTCCCATGATGATCAAGAATACATCATCAGGAGCCAATAATAACCTCGACTTTAGCATCAAATATGTTTGTCAAGCCCATAGATCTATGACGTCGCTATGCTAGCAATATTTAATGATTGTTTTTACAAGATGATTATGATATAAGGCTCACAAATATCTCAAATAACCATGACAAGTTTATAAACAAATTGCTCGTGCATTACAAGTTTCAAGATATTTTACAAGTGTATATTTATAAGCTTAAAATCTTTCACCCTAAAAGGTGTGATATAAAGTAAACAGGGGCATGAAGAACTCATGTGATATAAGATGAACCTTAGAGAATAATAAGAAAATAAGTTTGCTCGAACAATTACTTTTACAGAATGCCTAAATGTGGTTGTTCCAAGATTAGATTAGTGACATGATTAACGACTAAATATGAATTAGGGTTTCAACTGGAATTTAGGGTTTTAATAATTAAGTTAAATAAAATAATGTAAGCGAATATAATTTGATTCAATAAAAATGAAATAAATCGATTAAATAATTAAATTTGAGAACGATAATAAATGATTAGTGAAATAAAAAAATAATTTATAAATATTGATTTAATAAAGATTAAGTATAAAGTGTAAAATGAAATAATTAATTCAAGTATTATTTACGATATAACGTGGTTAAATAATTAATTAAATAATTAATAAATAATTGATTAATTAATTGTTTAAAGTGTTATAACATGTAGATTTAAAATAGTTTGAAATAATCTAAGTTTGACCTATAATAGTTTTGTAACATTTAAATCACCTAAATGAATTATTAATGTTTTTATAACCTTTATTATTCTTTAAAAGATAATTAAATTTAAAAATTATATGTTTTAAAGTCTTTAGAAAAATGTTATTTAATAACTTCTGAAATGTCTTAGTTAAGAAAATAATTTTATTTTTAACTAAATAATATATTAAGAATTTATACAATTTAAAATGATTAAAAATTTAATAATTAAAAAAATTGGGGGTCCTCGGGCTCGAACTTGGGTCTCTTGTGTGGAAGTATGTGTGGTAACCGGTTGGGCAGAAGCCCAGATTTGTTTATCCATAAGGAAATTTTTAAAAACACAAGTGAAGGAAAAACACCAAATTTAAATGAACCCTAGTTTCGATTTGATTCTAGTTTACCACCAATTTGCATTTGTTAATTGAATCAACTTTAAGGCTTTGATTCTACATGTGAAACCAAGTTTGTGTGTATCCTAAATTTACCTGATTTAATCAAATTGATGATTAACAAGATAGAAGCAAGTCACGACTAAATTGAAGTTAATTCAAGTTGTAAATGATGATAATAATCAAATTCGTTGGTCAGGAAGCTTCTACTAGTCTCGATGATGTAAATCTCTCTATCAATTTCAACTAAGATTGCTCGAATGTTAATGAACACCACAGTTGCAGGTCGTGATGAATATGTGAATTGATTGTGATGTTTAAGTGTGTTTCGAATGAAATTGTAATTGGTAGAGGTTTAGAAATGGTTAAACAATCATGTAGGTTCCTATTAATTAGATTATTATCTGGTTTTAATTATGAAACTATTCAAAGATTGATGGCAATCGGTTATTGAGTTCAAATGTGTCGCATCCCGGCGGAAGCGTGAGATACTTTTGGGTGTGACTCGTTTGTTCAGAACTCATTGTGAAAATGAGTAAACAAATTAGCACAACAAAACATAAGATAACATACTTCGTTTCATAATTATAGATAATTATAAAATTAGGATTACATCACATCATAAACAGTCAAAATTTGATCTAACATGATCCTATTACAAACATATTATCTAACTACTACATCTTCAGTAACGATGAAAGTGCGCGCCCACCGATAAGCTGAGATCATACATGTTTACAGTTTGATTAACACAAACTTTTCCCATTATTTCTCCCCATCCGTTATACACATCAAAAGAGAACATTATGCTGTTAGTCATGATGCTTTCCTGAAAAAGCATACTTAAAATTGTTAACATAAAGTTGGTGAGATAATAGGTTTAAATTCAGACAAAATATTTTTGATGCATCATATACAACCAAACCTTACATAATACTGAGATGATTTATAACTGTCATATCATAATTTATAGAATCAGATAATATAGCATTACAACACTCATCCTGTTGGTGTAGAAAATATTTTCCTAAGTAGCGCTACCTATATTATCCAACGGTTCCACATCCAAATTAATGGTTGTAACATAAATGACGATATATCTCAAAATCTTACATAATTGTATCAATCATTAAAATAGTATGTTTTCCCCCAAATAGCTTATAAAAATAAAATGGGGCTATGAGTCTCACCTTTTACTCCAATTGATAATCTATAAACAAAATATTTATAGTTTAGAAAATATATTTTCTTCAAAATTTTCAGTACCTTAGATTTATAAAATCCATTACAGAAATTATAATCAAGCATATACCATGGAAATTTTTATAGTAAGTGGGTCCATAAATCAGACATAACATATTAAAATTTTATATTCCAATTATTTACAGTTTAATTTCTAAAATTTTTATTATTTGAACAAATTATTAGAAATACCGTCAGGCCTCTAAAAATTGTCAAACTTTGTCAGAATATATGTCACAAGATTTATAATTTCACAAACTTTTCTCAGGTCCTAAATCATAGCAAGGCCTATTTTCATGATTTTTATTATTTTAACAATATTCAGTAAAAATAGCAGAATATGTCCAAAAATTCTATTCTTTATACAAACAGCTTTATTCCTGTTATCATGCTTTTTGTAAATTTTTCATAATTTATCTTATAGATTAAGTATTTTCCCGATTTTTAAATAGCAGAAAATTCTAAAATTCATAATTTATTCATCACTTCGAATTAGGCAACCAAACTTTTTCTGCAAGTCTTATAAATTATAAGAATCAACATATAATTTTCCTAACTACTTGCCAGGTTTAGTTCTCCGGCATGAAATTCTCTTCCAAGTAATTAAATAATTTATATAAGTTATTTTTCTTATAGTAATGACATTAAAATTTGCAAAATAATATTTTCTAATATTCCAAACATATTTACAATATTTGTTCCCACAATCACAGTTAACTACACACCAAAATGGATTTAACAAGTTTGCACATAAGTTTTTTTAACTTTTTATTGATAAGTTCCTTTATATAACCTTTGGTTACCAATATTTTTCATTTCCTTCAGGTTTATAAAACCTTTCTTAATACCTTTTAATAAGATTGGAATATTTGTAAGATTTTGTGAAGAACTTATATGTTTAATCATAAGGGTTGTTCATGTGTGTTGTTTAAACACATATATATTTTAGTAAGCTTAACTAGTTATGGTTTAGGAATTGAAACCTTGATTTGATAATGAGAGAGGGTGAGGATAGCTGATGGTAGCTTCTTTCTCCGATAAACCGAGTTGAGTGATTGTCTTTGAGCTTCAAAGTCTTGTTCTCCTTGCAACAATCGATTGGAAGATGATGATGTTTGGTTATGGTAATATTAAGGTAGTAACCGAGAGCTTTGAGAGAAAAAGTAGTGGTGTGGAGGTGACCGGATTCAAGGTGTGAAGGTGATGGTGGTCGAAGTGGTAAAGTGGTGACCGAGAGTTTCAGAGAGGGTGATGGTTGTGTTTGGTTGTGGAGAGTGTGACCGGATCTCCTCCTTTTAAAGTGGAAGTCGACCGATTCCCTTTAATGGCATAATCATGAAGCTCCTTTTAGCCTTGATGAGTAGGCTAATCATAGGTTCAATATGTGTCATACAAGGCGATAAGCTTGGTGTCTAAATGGGCTAGGTGGCGGTTTGTGAGGTATGGCTATGTGTTCTAGCCTATTAAGGTGTTAATCAGCACTTAAATCGGTTGGTTAAATGCTTAATGAACCGAGACTTGAACTTAAGTGGTGCTTAGGTTGAGGTTTAAGTGTATAATGTTTGCTTCGTTTGTTTTTATGCCAAGTTTTCTTTTGATGTTGTATTGTATGGTGGTGTTTGGTTGGGTTGTATTAAAATTTGTTTGATGTATGTTACAATGTTGATGTGCTTTGATTATATAGTGTTTGGTGTTAAAAGATTATATAATACTTGGTATCAAAAATTTATACACATAAATACATGCACATGTAGAATTTGTGCAAGCATGCAACCATGCATACGTGCAACATATATATATATATATATATATATATATATATATATATATATACACACACACACATAAACACGTATAATATATATGGGGTTAGTCAAATAATGATTAATATGTAAGAGAATTTTATTTATAAACTAATTTGCCTAACCTTATATTTTTAGGGTTGTCACAAAATTTCCCCATAACTAATTTTAAACTCTTAAAGCGCATCTATGAGTTCGAAACGGTTTCATGAAGTGATTAGCATCGATTGGGTTTTAAATGTTTAATGTTTTGGGTGGTTTGGGGGTCACGAGCGTCGCGCGGGGTTTCGCTGGCCGGCGGCTGGGAAATTGGGGAAGGGTTGGGTTGGTTTTTTAAAAATTACACCTTTGGCCCCTGTAGTTAAGGAGTTTCAAATGTATGCGATTAACTTTTAAATTAAGTTTTCACATTTACTATTTAAACCCTGAACTTATAAACCCAATTCTTTCTATATAATTTAAATTATTGCTTTACTTACTTTATAACTTATCGTACCTTTATTAATCATATTAGAATCTCGTAATTAATACCCAACTTTACAAGTTTTTTTTATTATTATCATCATATATATATATATATATATATATTATAAATTAAGTTATTAACAATGTAAATGTAAATAAAGAAAAAGTAAGCACAAACAAACCCTCAAAGTTCATTATTGACAGAAAGACCCTTACAAAAGTAAAACAAAGATAATATTTAGTTAACAAAAACCCAAAAGGTCACATTTAAACATAGTATCATTCAATAAATTTATTACTACTTGTTAACTCGATAATCATGGAAACACTCGATAGTACATAGGCATAACATAAAAACACAAGCATAAATGTGAATCCATATGTCACATTTCAATGTAATATCGAGTCTTGAATACAACCTTCAATCAAAGTGTAACAAAGCAGCTAAGCAAATAGGATTCGTTGTTGTGATCGGGCAGGGGGTTATCCAGACATGGAGCATTGATAGGAGGAGGTAAGACATCCTTCAACAATTTAAGAAGATAATTGTAAAACTAAGAATGTGTGTCACTAATACTCGTTCCTATTCTCAACCTGTTGCTCTTAGATGCAATCTAATCTTCGATCTTGATGTTCCTATAAAAAATAGACTTAGGATAACATTTCTATGTATTTCAAAGCCTTTAGAGAGCTGTTAGGCCATAGCCTAAGGTTGGAAATCGAGTTCTCCACAAACCTAGTTGTATTTGTCTTTGAAAAGCCTCAAAAGTAAATTTCCTCAATTCAGGCCTCAAGTAATGCTTGTTGGGCATTGACCAACACCCAATTACGCTCACCCAACTTGTCCATGATCATCCAACGCTGGAAAATATGGTTTTTTGGTGTTTAGGCTCTAATCTACACCGGATGAGAGTTAACTGATGGCCGGTGACTTTACCAAATTGTTTTGGGTGCATTTTATCACTGTTCTTCATCGTATTCAACGCTAATTTGACCTTGTACTTGTCAGATTTAATTCAACTAAAAAGTATTCATTTAATCCATAAATGTAATTTAGTTATTCATAATTAAAACACAATTTGAGCATATAAATTTACCCGATGAATGAGCATTGTGAAAAGACAGGGTGTAGTTAACTATGGAGATTGTCGAAATTTCCATGCTTTCATTTTCTTTAAGAGCTCATTTCTATTTATAATCATCTAGTTTGCCACATAGTTTAGGATGGGTAACCAGGTTTTACGAGGTTTTCTTAAAAACCTGTTAACCTGTTAACGCACTTGTTAAAACTTATTTATATTTTTAGCTTATTGAAATAATTATATATATATATATATATATATATATATATATATATATATATATATATAT
>BJCM01065547.1:0-11538 GCA_018326385.1 Flaveria bidentis | reverse complement strand
ATATATCACTATATTTCATGTTCAATTTAAAAACCTTATCCCTTGGCCAACCGCTCATAGTACCACCGACCGAGTCTTAGGCCTCCGCCTGAGTCCTCTTCGTACTCTATCTATTACCTTTTTAAACTATGTTCTTGTTAAAATAGATATTTTTATTGATTTTTGTTTCAGATACGTCTAGGATAATCATATTAAAGATTATGGTATATTCAGGATTTTGATGAACTTCAGTCAATTTTTGTTTCACTAAACGTGTGATTTTTATTGTGTCTCTTAACAACTTTTATAATGTAACCTATTTCTAAACAAGTTTGTGTTCGTGTCTAGAAAAAATGACACGATTACTTATCATGTTGTATTCGTGTCAACACTTATCGTGTTTATGTCTTATCGTGTCGTTTGATTTGTTATGCCAACCCTACACTCAACCAACCAAGAAAATGAAGTTGCCACCTTTATCATTTCTTTCACCCACCAAATGAATCAAATCCAAAGCCACATTTTATGATGGATTCTTCTTGCCTGGTTTTCTCGCCCCTACGTCGGTCTCATCTTATCATGAACCAAGTCAATCAAAGCTTCTTTGATCACCTCTATAGCCCCGAAACACCAATGTTTATCACCGTTCACCCCTGTAATCCAAACAGTACTTCCATGATGACAACTTGAACCAAAATAACAACCATTTTAACTAGTAAACAAGAAATAAAGTAATTAAAAGAATACTAAATGAACCAACTAAATATCTACTTCCCATGTATTCCTTTATTTGATCAAAGTAAACACCAAGCATCAATTCACAAACTATGATAATGAATTTAAACACCGATGACCCATGAACCTAGTAACCACTTGACGACCTGAAATGTGACTAGTGAAAGAAAGTGATTAACGCAACAATGATTTGAACTTCCAGATCTTCTCGCTGATCAGGCTTTATACTAATTCTAATTCATCGATATGTTTCTCTTGTCATTTAGGAAATCATACGTGCAATGATCGAGTCCTTTCTAAATAACTTTCAGTGAGTTTTGACTTAAGTGATCATATAATCCGGCTTATTGAGATGCGAGCATAACTCATGTATAGCCTTTCCAAAGCTTCAAGTGTAGTCGGAGGAACTTTTTGAGTGTTAGTGTTAATCCCTCTCAAGTTATAGTCTAAGGGTTATATATGTATATACGTCAAAGTATAGTATTGTTTACTACGTAATTAGGAGTGTCGATGTCGTAATTATGTGTCCTATAAATACTTATCCATATCAATGGAAATTAGAATGTTGATTGCAATTGTTCTTTCTATTCTTCTTCATATTTCTGTTCTTGGGCAACAATTTGCCATCAGAGCCACGCACCGGTCTAATCAAATCGCGAAGCCGCAGGCATTCTTTGGCCTCACAATTCATTCGTTATCATTCGATCATTATGTTGCTTTAATTGCAAAGACCGCAGGTACTCGTTAGCCTTCACAGTTCATTGGATTAATTGTTATCTCAGAATCAATCGATTGTTTGTTGTTGTTTGATTTGAAAACCGCAGGCGACCAAGGCCTCACGGTTTTTAATCTGATTCCGCAGGCACTCAGGCCTCACGGAACTGTTTCGAAACAACAAATCAAAATCAGAACCGTGTTCGAATTGAAATAGATCGCACGGTTTGATCAAAATCTGCAGGCAAAGAGTAGGCCTTACGGAATCAAAGTTGAGTAAAACCTTTTGTTCCGCAGGAAATTGGCCTTACGGGATCTCTTAATTAAGTCGAATTGTTTAAGGACGAATTAGATTCTGTTTAATATCGGCAACCGCCCCTTGAACAATTGAATCTCATTCTTCACTTTGTTGTTCCATCGAAGTTCATCAAGAAATTAAAGAATTTGTTTCTTTCTCTCCCGTGCAAAAAAAGGAGTATTATAGGATACTTATATTTATATAAGGTTAATTGAGACATTCGTTGCTCTCAGTTAATGTAAAAAGAAAAAAAACATTGTAATAAGGTCGGTCTTAATACTTCTAAAAGAACTGATTGACCTGATACTGTTCGGTCGTTATATACGCAAAGCACAGTTGTTCTCTTGATTCGAATTTATTCGATTGTTGGTTCAGGTATCTAACCACTATTTGAAATCATTGTTGTTGTGTTATCGTTATTTGACCTGGTATTGTTCGGTCATTAGTATTTGGTTATTTTTGGTTTAGATTAGCCATTTATAAACAAAAGGATTGATTTTTTGTTTAGAACCATTTTTTTGGAAATTTGTTAAAGAATTGTATTATTGAAACAACTTTGTTATACTTTGTGTATACATTCTTTTTCTTAAGTGGTGACCATGACGGAATCACCAAAAGAAAAGAATCTCGTTGTAACTTATAAGGAAGCGGGAACCACTATTTCGAATTTTCAATGCCCGATGTTGAAATCTACAAATTACACAACTTGGGCGATTCAAATGAAGATCATGCTAGATGCAAATGATCTTTGGGAAACTATAGAACTCACTGCACGAGTTTGGATAAGAAAAAAGATAAGTGTGCAATGGCATACATTAGCCAAACTCTATCCGAAGATTTAATCTTGCACGTACAAGATTGTAAATCTGCTAAAGAAATGTGGGATTCGCTTAAAACCAGACATCTTGGTGCAACACAAGTGCAACAAGCACGGTTGAAAGTATTAAGTCTGAGTTTGAAAAGTTGCAAATGAAAGACGATGAGACCATCGATGCTTTCACATCAAGACTAACTAATATTGTTAGTAATTAAGGCAACTGGGTGTGGTGTAAAATACGATCAACCCACACTGGTTAGAAAAGTCTTGACCTCTATGCCTGATAGATTTATTTAGATAATTGCTTCTATTGAGCAATTCACTGATACAGACAATATAACTCTAGATGATACTATCGCAAGATTGAAAATCTTTGAAGAAAGGATCAAGTCTAAAAGAGGAACTATGGTTGTGACTCAAGATAAACTCTTGTTCAAGCATCATGACAAGAATAATAGTCATGGAAAACGCTTTGGAAATTATGGACCAAAGATATTTAACTCGTCAAAGAAGAATTGGCGAGATGGTAAGGGAAAGCAAGAAGACAGGGATGAAGGATCTTCTCATAATTCCTATTATAATAGATCAAAGAAAACTTATAAAGATTTGAGTAAGGTTAGATGCCACAAGTGCAAGAAGCACAGGCATTATGCAAATTCATGTCCTCAAAATGAGCAAACACACGAATAATCTAACCTAGTGGAAGAAGATGATGAGACCACTCTACTGATGGCTATTCATAATGAAAAAGAAGACCATAAAGTTTTCTTGAATGAAAACCAAATTGAACCAAACCAATATGTGACTACCAATAAAAGTCTATGGTACTTGGACAATGGTGCAAGTAACCATATGACTGGCTATAAAGAGCACTTCATAGAAATAAACGAAAAAAATCTTTGGACAAGTTCGTTTTAGTGATGGTTCGTATGCAGAGATTAAAGGAAGCGGCTCAATCTTGTTGGAATGTAAAAATAAAGAACAAAGAATTTGTTTCTAATGTCTATTACATTCCAAGTTTTAAAAGTAACATTCTTAGCCTAGGAAAATTGACTGAAAATGGATGTAAAGTCCTATTAGAACGTGATTTACTGTATTGATATGATCAAAATTAGACTTTGCTTTTAAAAGTCACACATTCAAGGAACAAACTTTACAACATCAATTTAAGTTTGGTGTACCTATGTATCTATTGTCCAAGCTAGATGAAGAAGCATGGTTATGGCATGCTCGTCTGGGTCATATGAATTTTGATGCAATAAAATCTATGACTCACAAAAATTTGGTTCAAGGAATTCCTCTTATAAGTCATGCATGTCAAATTTGTGATGCATGTCTATTGGGAAAGTACGCTAAAGCTTCATTCCCAAACCAAGCCAAGTTCAAGTCACTTAAAACTTTAGACTTGGCTTATGGAGACCTTTGTGGTCCCATTTCACCACCTACCCATTCTAGAAAGAAATATATTTTCTTACTTGTAGACGATTGTACTCGTTACATGTGGGTTTATTTATTGAATTCTAAAGATCAAGCTTTTGAGACCTTTAGAGAATTCAACCAAATGGTGGAAAATAAGTTTGAGACCAAATTGAAAATGCTGAGAACCGATAGAGGAGGAGAATTCACATCTGGTGAATTTAATCAGTTTTGTAAAGAAAATGGTATTGCTAGACAACTTACAGCACCCTATTGACCACAACAAAACGGTGTGGTTGAACATAGACATAGAACTATGTTATCTACTACTCGCAGCATAATGAAGGCTATGTCAATGCCTCAAAACTTTTGGGGTGAGGATGTAAGGCATACCAAATATGTGCTAAATAAAATTCCAACTAAAGCACTAACAAATGTTACATCTTTTGAAGCATTAAAAGGTAGAAAACCAAACTTGAAACATTTAAGGGTTTTTGGTTGCATAGTATACGCTAAGGTACCATCAAATCATCTAACCAATTTGGATGATAGAAGTGTTAAAATGTTATACTTAGGAGTTGAAGAAGGATCAAATGCATGTAGATTATTTGATCCTACGACTAAGCAAATTTGTATTAGTAGGGATGTCAAATTCCTGGAATTGGAAAGAAAGTGAAGAACCTGAATGGATAGACTTCATTATTAAGGAAAATTCAAATGAAATTCCTCAAGGAAATAATGAAGTAGATCTATATACTGTGGAAAATGAACATACAGGAGGTGGTAATCAAGAATACCAAGACCCGTTATCTCCTAGTTCACTAATTTCTCATTTCACTCCTCCAACTTACTCCTATGAACCTAATTCAGCAGAGGCTGTTGAACATACATCAATTTCAGGAAGGTTAACTAGACCTTATGATCATACACCAATAAGAGGTTTTAAACCCTTACAAAGTGTGTAGGAAGACGCTCCAGAAGTTGAAATTAATGAATTACTTTTGGTTGAAAAGGAACCTCAAAACTACAAGGAGGCAGCCAAAGATAAGAAATGGATTGAAGCTATGCAGGCTGAAATGGATTCAATCAACAAGAATAATACTTGGAAATTAACCAAGTTACCTCATAATCATAAGGCAATTGGCCTAAAATGGGTATTCAAGACTAAAAATGATGCAAACGGGAAAATAAAAAGCATAAGGCTCGTTTGGTAGCCAAAGGCTATGTACAACAGCAAGGTATAGACTTTGATGAAGTCTTTGCTCCTGTAGCCTGTATAGAAATAGTTTGCCTTATTCTGGCCCTTGCAGCCTATAATGGATAGGAAGTACTTCACCTTGATGTAAGAACTGCCTTCTTGCATGGTGAACTTAAGGAAGAAGTCAATGTGTCACAACCTAAAGGATTTGTGAAACCACAAGACATAAGGAAAATCTACAAACTCTCTAAAGCTTTGTATGGACTTAAACAAGCACCACGTGCATGGAATGTGAAACTTGATTACAGATTGAAATCACTTGGTTTCAAGAAATGAACTTTAGAACAAGCAGTCTATACAAGAAGAAGCAAAAATTCTACTTTGCTTGTTGGTGTCTATGTTGATGATCTCATAGTCATTGGCACTCTAAAGAAAGAAATAGACTTGTTCAAATCTCAAATGGAAGAGAAATTTAAGATGAGTGACTTAGGGTTACTAGCTTATTATCTTAGGATAGAAGTCACCTAATCAAGGGGTGATATATCTATTAAACAATTTGGTTATATTACTAAGATTCTGAAGAATGCTGGTATGTCAGATAGTAATGAAACCAAGATCCCAATGAACCATGGCACATTGTTAACTAAAACCGAAGGTAAAAATTGGTTGATCCCACTGAATATAGAAGTCTGATTGGTTGTCTAAGGCATTTACTTCATACCAGACTAGACTTGTCTTATTCAGTTGGTTTGCTTAGTAGGTTTATGCAAGAATCTAAAGAAAATCATCTTAAGGCCATTCACCAAGTTCTTCGTTATATCAAAGGAACAAAGGATTTTGGTATAACTTATAAGAGGAATGGTGGATGTAAGATAACAGAGTATAGTGATAGCAGTTAAGGGTTAATACTGAGGAAGGAAAAGGCACTACAGGGTTAGTGTTCTACTTTGAAAACTCGCCCATAACTTGGTGCACGCAGAAGCAACAAACTATGACACTCTCTTCATGTGAATCTGAATTCATAGCAATAGCTGTAGCATGTCAGGCATTATGGCTTAAAAGATTACCCAGTGAACTCACTAGATGGAAGGAAGAAAAAATCACTCTCTACATTGACAACATATCCACTATCGCTTTGGTGAAGAACCCGGTGTTCCATGGAAGAAGCAAGCATATTGATACTCGTTATCATTTCATCAGAGAATGTGTGGAGAACAAGAATATCATTGTTGAACACATCAGTGGAGAACTACAAAGAGCAGATATTCTGACAAAAACATTAGCAAGGATCAAGTTTGCTACAATACGGGAGTTGCTCAGTGTTGAAGATTTACTTGTTCGTGATTAAGGGGGTGTATGTTAGTGTTAACCCCTTTCAAGTTATAGTCTAAGGCTCATATATGTATATACGTCAAAGTATAGTATTGTTTACTACATCCATATCAATGGAAATTAGATTATTGATTGCAACTGTTCTTTCTATTCTTCTTTATATTTTTTTTGTTCTTGGGGAACATTGAGGATTGGGCTCATGATTATTTGGTCTTCTAAGTGCCACATAAAGAATGGGGCTTGTGTTTGGTTAACTCTGCATTAAGGTGTTGTGATAGTGACTTTTTTGTTGCTCATAAACTGGTTGAAACTAAGGCCAGTGAGTGTGGACATTATTTGTTTCCTTAACACTGAAAGTTTGAAGCGAATAACTTGAATGGAAGTGTGTGTTCATTGTTATGGAAATGATGGTCTTAGAGCTTTCCAATGTAGAGATGATGCAATATGGGTTAGGATCAAGAAGAAGTTGATGGACTTTGGTAGATATGATACCATATATATGATGGCATAAATTAATTTTATGAAAATGTTGTTTTCATTGATCTAGTTAAGTACAAAATATATAATATAGTCAATTAGCTAGTTAAAGAAGGAATTGAAACTACAACAAATTTACAACAAACAATGGTAAAATCAAACCGTGATTTAATTGTATGTGAACTAGTCTTTGCTTTATCTTGGTGTGAATCTTCCTTTGTAATACATTAATATTACAAAGGTAAAAGTTTTTTAACCATTCAAAATAAGTTATAGAAATTAAAGTATTCTAAAAGGTAAAAGTTCTTCATTCAAAATACTTTTAACCATTCTAAACATGTGACACAGAGAGACTAGGGTCGGCTTAACGTTTTTTGGGGGGCCAATCGAACTAAAAAGTAAGTCCTTTTGAAAAACGCAATTTAACAAAAGCAACCTAATAAAAAAAATTAAGCGAAAGCAATAAATAAAAAAAATTGTATACTAACTTAAGTCCTTGATAGTTGATTTCTTTAAACAAAAAAAGGCTAGACGAAGTCGATCAAATCAACCGACGAAAAAGAGACTTAGGAATGGTCGTTTGCTTTATGAATTGTGTAAGTTTGTTTCTTCAATAACCTATTAAATCATCAAAGTTTTCAGTGGGACTCAACTATCAAGTGTATTACCAATTCAAATTTTTATTGAGTTATATAATACTAAAACTCACTATAATATTATTTTATAAACGGGGGCTTTTAATTTTTAGAGGGATCCAAGCTCAATGCGTCACAACTTACATTATAGAGCCGGCATAAGAGAGACTATGTGTATGTGGTTTTTTAATCAAGCATGTAACTATTATGTTCTAAGAAGGGAGATCGAAAAAGCTAGTGTTCACATAAAGAATCAAGATCAAATAAAACACTCAATGAGGGGAGGGGAAGAAGAGAATAACTGTGTTATGAACTTGATACTAGCTTTCCTTATTATAGAAGTCATACTACGTTCTACAACCTTTTGTTGCATCAATACCACCGAAATCCACTTGAACCAACATTCATTTGAAGATATACGTAATGAAAATTAGGGAAATGTCTTAAAATTTATAAGAACATCGGCAAAAGCAAATATTCGGTGATTGTTGAATGTTGTATGGCATCTTTGATGCCAACAATCAATATTGTGTGTAACAAAGAACGGGAAAGGTGTATGTCCTCTTATTGTATTAATCATTCCATTAATAGTTGTCTATGACGATTGAGATCTTTAAGATATGTTGTAGACGTATAACCCTCCAAATCACACGCATCTAAAATGATTGATCTACCATCAAACGTATTTTGTCTCAATTCCATGGTTGTCTCCCCCGTTAGTATCTGAGCCACTCGTTTCATATTTGGGCGCATGTCGGCCATATGATGAATGCACGCCGAAGCAACAATAATCATCCTTCTCACTTCGTTAAGTTCATAGGCTTTTTCTAATCGCGGATCAATAAGTTCCTTCACATTACCTTGCTCAAGTAATGGTTTTGCCTATGGAAAAGATAAACATTAGTCATTTTGAAATAATTTGAAAAGACTTTTACTAGTTTCACATAGGGTTGGTCAAATAAGTGGGCAAAATGACCTTAGTAGCACATTTATTTGCTTTAACTTGCACAATTCTATCCTATTTTTTTGTTTTATATCACTACGATCTATCCTATTCTTTTGTTGTATATCACTACGAAACAATTACTTTCACTAAAGTAATATGTTGATGATAGTGATTAGTTGAAGCTACATTTGCAATATGGTGACAAATCACTGGTGGATAGGTTACTGACGGAATACTGACATGTATTTGAAAGTCTTACATTAATATATTAGCGACTAGATAACTACCAACGAACAACTACGGTCATCTACCTAAAATATGAGTATTATTAACTTCAATATAGTTACAACAAGCTTTAGTCTTATGAATTATGGTGGATTATGTATGTGATTACCGTCAAAAAGTGTCCGTAGTAATGTTTTTTCGGCAATACACATTTGGTTTTAGTGTATTTAACATGATTAAAATGTTATGCTATAGTAACTATGTACTTACCTATGTAACATTTTATAAGGTACCAAGTATGTATAAATAGATCAAAATTCTACGTACCCATATCACAAGGCTTTGTCGACGTGAATCAACAGCACAACGTCCTGTGATAAGCTCAAGCAAAAGAACACCAAAAGCAAATACATCGGTCTTTTCATTAATTACTCCATGCATAAAATATTCCGGAGCCATATATCTAAAAAGTTATATAAAGCCAGTTAATTAACAAATATATTATTTGCTACAAATAAATGAGTAAGAGTGAAAATTTAGTACCCGAACGTCCCCTCAACGGGCGAAACTACTTGTTGAGCCCATTTTTCTGGGAGCCATTTTGCTAGACCAAAATCAGATATCTGATCAAACATAGATAAAAAAACTTTAGAATGTAACGAAGGTAATACAACTGATTGATGTAATGAAAATTAGAAGCTAACTTGAGGTTCATAATCTTCGAGAAGTAAGATGTTTGAGGCTGTGATATCACGATGAATTATGCGTTTGTTACATTCGTAATGTAGATACTGCAAACCTTGTGCAACTCCAATTGCAATCTTAAACCTTATTTTCCAATCTAAGTTTTCTTCTGAAGCTGAAAATAATAGAAAAAAAAATATGTTCAAAATTAATTAAAATTATCTAAAATTTAGAATTTTATAGATTATTTAGTCCCACTACTAAACAATTCACCACATGTTCCATAAATATACATACATATGTGTCGACCTTGTGTGTATGGTCTGCGCACACGGGTTTCTATGTATGTGTGTGGAACATGTTAGGAATAGTTATCATAAATGTGACAAAGATATCGTAATTTATTAAATATTTTTTGACATGTAAATAACAACACCACACCGTGTAATATATTTGCAAGGCTACCATGAGGCGCGAACTGTACAACAAGGTATAAACCATTTTCAGAACTGAAACCGATCAACCTAGCAGCATTTGGATGGTTAATATGTGCAATGATCCCAAGCTCGGTTAAGAAATCCCCAACTCGATCTTCGTCTTTTTTCTCTTTCTTTGTTATCTTCTTGACCGCCACAATATGACCGTCAGGTAAGTGTCCTTTGTACACTTCCGCATGCCCACCTTTCCCAAGCAAATTGTCTACACAAAGATAATAATAGAGAAATCTGAGAGTTATGGTTGAAAGTTAGATTGTTTCACATTTAGGGATTGACTAGCTGTTATATGCACATGCAGGGACTTTGAAGTAAATCTTTTGCCTTTTTATTTGATTGAAAGATGTAACTTTGTTGTCATTCTATTTGACATGCAAACCTATATGTTTACTCATATTCTACTTTTAAAATTATTCTATATGACATGCAAACACACATATATGTTTTACAACTATTCGACTTTTAAAATTATTACATCAGCAGCGATTTTAAACCCATGAAAATTTGATTTGTAAGTACATAAATTACCATCACCATATCACTTTCAGTTGTTTTTTATTGATCATTATTTGAACATCATCACATGGTGCATCTTGCCCATGCACATTAATATGATGGGATCGAAGAAAATTAATGTGAGGAACATGTGGGGTTTTTGGATTATTCTGCATACAGATAGTCGCAAAATTCTAAAAGCATCTAAAAGTGTGCCGACTCCGGCCTATATATTTGAGTTCAGCTTGTAACACAATTTTAGATTGTTTTTATATTCAAATTCAGACTTAAATCAGATACATAAAAACTAAACTCCTTTGGAACGTAGCCCATCAGATGCAACTGTTATTATTTTTTATATTGTCATGAATCAATGAACCTAAAAATATATATTTAAAACAAGAAACTAAATAAAAAAGCATTGTTTTTATTTTCTTTTATAAGGATGTGAATTTAATAACTGTTGAGGGACAACGCAAGTAATTTATCATGAAAGTAGGGTGCAAGCTAGTGTGCTGTTTTGAAGTGACAAAACACCTGGATATGATTACTACATATGGTCTGCAACTAGTTCAACTGTCAAGTTCTTTTGACCCCATCCGATAAATGATAAAAGGGATGGGTTGAAGGTTCCACTATCTTTTACATCTATTAGTCAAACTTAAAAAAATAATAATAAAAATATTACTTTGGTGTAATGTTTTAGGGAGCACATAGAAAATGCAAGGGGTATGAGTGTCCGTTTATTTACACACAGTTGTATCAGCATTATACTTGAGTTTGACAATTATCTTTCTAGTAGGTTAGACATATCATTAAAATGGATTAAAATTCTACTATATATGGTTAGACGTACACATTGTTAACAATGTACCGTCCTTTTTAGGATTGTTCTTTAAAACATATAGGAAGACTAATGTAAATAGAAAAATATATTCCATACTTGGTTTTTAATTTTTATAAATATTAAAATACATCCCAAAACATTAGAGAATGAAAATATTAAATAAATATAACTATTTTATTGAAAACCCAAACCGAAAACTAGATTTCATCTTTTATCGTTTGTTATCATATATATATATATATATAT
>BJCM01065546.1:0-27911 GCA_018326385.1 Flaveria bidentis | reverse complement strand
TATTCAAGACTTGAATTCTCGGATCCGAGTGTTACCTTATTTCATTATCGTATTATTTACCTACGTCATAACTTATTTAGACTTTGTTCTTGAATATTACGAGTTTACACATCTCAATGATTTCGTAGTAACGTATATAGACTTTGTGTCCCATAAGGTGTTTACGCGCCATGAATATCGTAATTAAAACTTTCTCACCCGCCGCATCGCGCGGACACGCTACTAGTTATATTATTATGCAAATGAATTTCACGTGTCATTCAAATTTTCATTGATAGTTTCCCTTTCTTATAATAGTTAACTCACAAACTTTTTAATCTCATTTCTAAATCCTCACAATTTTTTTCATCATCAAACACGAACCTTAACGTTATAGTAAGAAACACATTTCCAACAAACCTAGATACTTTTGGACATTAATACAATGGACTCATGCATCTGCTTCATTCTTGATAGTTGCGTTTTAATTTTTTCTTAAGAAAAGGAAACACTTCAACTTTAACTATAAGAGTTCAAGTATATGCACTCACATCTATCCAAATCTATTTGTGAATATGTACACACCCGGATCAAACTTTTATTTTTCATTACATACGTGAATGCATTTATATGAAAATATTGATGGGATATGCTGAGTAACAAATATGCTTAAATATTGTTAATTTATAAGCGGATGAAAATATATTATTTTTATAGATATGCCTATAAAAGTAGACTGATGAAGTCATGATTGTTTTTAAAATAAAATACTAATTAAATGTCAAAAGTTATTCGTATCTTAATCTTGAAGAAATATTAACAGAAACCTATAGCCAATAGGGAGAAGATCGAAGGCCCACCCACTTTCATGGCATGTTGAGCACTTGACTCGTTGCCATGCCTCTTTATCTTACTACTTTTACGTATAGGAACGTTGGATGATTGCATTTTTTAGTTGTTCTGTATGTAAGGAGAAACATGTGTAAAAATGTATAAAAGATTGGCATTTGTAATGTTAAATTTGATTTTGAAAAATAGGAAAATAGTTGTTAGGCAACGACGTTTGGTGAGACTCACCCAACTTCGCCCTCTCCAAATTGAAGCCGAGGTGTTCCCGGGCGGCTTTTTGGCTATCTCACAACTCAGATACCCCACCTCACACCCTAATACGTTTTCATCTTCGATTGATCATTTGATCACACGGTTTGTATCATAGGCGTTGACTAATATTCTTGTTATTAAGAAAAGCTTGTAATTTATCAACTCAGCGGTTTTTATGATCTAACAAATGTTAATTACACATCCGACATGATGTACATTCGCTAAATTATTAGTGTACTTATGCGTTGTAATAGTTTTAAGAGAAGTTACGCTTAAAATACATGTCGTACGTTATCACATCTTTCACAAATCACAATCTCAATACAACATGATATCCCTCATGCGGGTTTGGATGCAAGCAGTTAAACAATTTTCCATATGCATATTATATCATTTCGTGAAAAGAAGAGTACAATCACGTGCTAGGAGATATTACAAAAGCCATCACCATACATGAAAGGTAAATATCAAGTAATCAAATATAGTTTAACTTTAAGATATTAAAAATAATATTAATTCTAGATACTGCTAATCTGGTGACTATTAACGTTGTTTGAGATACTTGGGTTCTTGTTTCCATACTTGACCGGGTAAGAAGCCATCATCGTTATCCCACACTTGCCGGAGCGAGCATGTTTACCAACCATGTTACGCTCCATTCTAATATACCCCTTTTCGCCCCAGTTGGGTCCCCACGAGTTCCTTACAATCCAGTAGTCCTTCCCGTTTTCTGAACCGTATCCCACCACAACCACACCATGGTCGAGTTCAGTCCCACATGACGCGGTGTATACACCCTGAAAAATAATTTACATATCCATCAATCACTATTAATATTTCTACTATGTGTGCGAATCGTTAACATGTTAAATCATTAATTCCATAATGACCTATTTATTTATCATATCAGAGATATTGGCACTAACATGGACAATTGGACATGATTAAAATCATGTCATCCAAACACGCTTGTGTAACATATTTATTTAAACCATTCAAAACCCCTTCTCCATTTTTATCCATATAATTACACAAAAAATCTCTATTTTTTCTCTCTCATTTTCAATTTTATTATTATTATTTTTCTCTACTTCACTCACAACCATTTAAAATATATTAAAAAATTATAAGGTTTTGAACGGTGTTTCCTTAAAACACAGATTAAACAATAAATTTATCATATCCTTCACTCACAACCACCTATAATCATACCATATAATATAAGAAATACACTCACATAAATATAGAAAACCAGTTGTAAATGCTCTTAAACATGTTATACAGGTAAACACTGTTAATAGATTATAATCAATTTGTAAATATATTATTTGAATCGAAAAGTTGTAAAAAGTGAGTTAAAAGTAATGGGCACGTTTGAGTAAACATGTTGAGAAATTGATTTGTTTAGCTATTGGTTCAATCCTTTACATGACTAAATAATTACTAATTTAATCTTACTAATTTGCTAATCACTTACCGGCTTTTAAAAAAAAGGACCGATTAAGTGGGTCCATCTGTCTAGTAAATGGATAATCTAGTTCAATCTAAACATATCTGATATAACAACCAAAAACTTTTGACGGTTAAAACTTACAGAAGAATACAACTGAAAAGCCCTTCCAGAAGCTTCTATTCCGACGCTCACAGGCTGGTGAGCCACTGCCTTCATCAACGCTTTCTCGTTCATCGGCGGTACATCTTCATAACCATCTATGATAACAACTTTAGCTTTATTCTACACATCAATTTCAATTCAACACCAAATCATAATCATCGAATTAAACACATGAACACACGAATGCTTGTACATATTTTCAAACGACACTTACTCTAATCGGATCACAAACATCACCGACGCCCTTGTAAGGATAATCAGACTCAGAGTCAATACCCCCATTCGACACGATGAACTCGAAGGCTAAATCCATCGTTCCGCCATTGCAACCACTGTTGTTCACGTTATCGCAATCAACAAGCTCTTGCTCCGATAAACTGATCAGATCTCCGGTGACTATCTTATTAATTCCTTCAACCGCAGCCACCGTCGAAAACGCCCAACAACTTCCTGCACAAGTTTCAACAAATTCAACAGATTCAAAACGAAATCAATTCAATCAAAACAAACTGTTAATCAAAGTATCAAACGATCAGATCATACCACAGCCTCCTTGATTTTTGACCGGAGCAACGGCGCCTCGTTCTCTCCAATCAACCGACTCCGGCAACATCTCGTTCGCCTGAACGGCGTACCGTTGGCTTACGTCACCTCTCTGCATCTTGGCGATCCTACGGTACGGATCAACCTTCGTCCCCAAATACATCGATCGAAACTCCTCGTTCGTGAGATCTGCAAACTGGTTCAACCCTAGCTTGTAGCTCCGGTTGCCGGAGAAATTGTGCTCATCGATGAACTTCAAGTTATCGGCGAAGATCTGGAACCTACTCTCCTTCTCTCCCAACGCATTGTAGGTTTTGGCATGGCGTACAAGCCATAACTCATACGTTGTTCTCAGCTCCTCCTCCGTCCGCCGTGGTGGCGGTGTTTGTTGACGTACGTCGCCGCCGTGTGCGACGGTGGTGGCGTACGTCTGAGAGATGATGAGGCAGAGGAGGAGGGCGTATGAAGTTGTAGCTGTCGCCATTGTTGTAGTGGAGGAGAGAAGTAGTTTGAAGAAGTGAAGGGGTTTTGTTGGGTTTATATAGGCAACAACGTGATAACTTTTGTTTTACCGATGGTAGGATATAAAGGGTGGATCTTTTGATAATTGGTCCACCGTCCGTTATCCAAAATGTAGAAAAATGTAAACAAAGAAAGAAAACCAACTTCTTTTAATTATTGATTTACTGCTAAATGATATATATAATTATATATTCTACTTGCACCTCCCATTATTAGATATCAGAGGACCAATAAGTTTCGGTTTGCATGTTTGGGGTGGTAAGAACCAATCAATTATTCGATTTTGGCTTACCTGACTGACCGGCCGGGCAAAGCCGGTCAGCGTGTTTGATGTGGGTGTACTTTTTTTGATCGGGTTTGTGGATTCTGATCCGGACCCTAAATTAAAACATGCTGACCCAAAAAAGGGGCGCTGCCCCTTCCTTCACCAACCCCCACCACGCGACACCCTTGGCCAAACCTCCACCCATCAGTGACCCACATCTCTCTGGTGCCCTCCCTCCATCGCGCTCCTCCCTCCGATTCCCTCCCTCCGCCATAGAAGTTCTGATCAACTGCTACTGGGTGGTGTACGATTGTGTTGGTGGGTGGCGTACGATGGTGTTGGTGATGGTTGTCGGCGGCAACAACTGCTGGTGCTGGTGGTGGTTGTGGTAATGGTGGTGAATTTGGTGATGTTGGAGTAGTAAGTTTGAGAATTTGAAGAAAGTTCAATAATAGAATTGGGGATTTGAAAATGCGATTTCGGGATTTTATCATTCAACGGTCAGATACTATCAAACAATCAAGTTTCAATCAAATGCAGACTCAATCAGAACTTTTAAATAAGTCAACTTCTGACTCAATCAAATATTACTGAGTCAGTTGTATCAAACAACCTCTTAGCTTTATACTTGGTTGCTGCTTTTATGCTACCATAATTACATAATTATTTTTTTCTTTTTTGCATTTAAATAAACACGATAAGATTTATGTATGACTTGTTTCATGTTTGAGGAACAGAAAAGACTAACTAGAATAAGAAAAGGAAAAACTTAATAGAATAGTAAGCAAGTTTAAAAATATTTTAATCAGGTCATTAATATTTTTATTTGTTTCAATTGGTTATTGAAGTTTTAAGAATGTTACAATTAGCCCACTCATATTTTATTTAAATTTTTTTAAATGATTCGATTCTTTATAAATATTGTTAACCTTTTATACATTTCAATTGATTTTAAAATACTTTTATAATTTATGAGTGATCTAACTAAAACAAGTCTGAAACTTTAGTGACTTGATTGAGATGATATTTTTTTATAAGTGACCTAATTGAAACAAAAAATTTATAAGTGATCTAATTAAGACAAATAAATTATGAGTGACCTCATTAGAATAATTTTAAAACTTTATTACTATTTTACAAAGTTATCCCTAAAATAAATGACAAAACAATCTCGATAGGTAGTCCAATGTCAAAAAAAATATATCATCTGAAAATATAAAACATTGTATGAGGCCGTAGTTTTCAAAAGCCTAATATTGTTGTTCAAGGTCTATACAACAGTGAGATGTTTATGATAAAAAGTTTGGTAAAAGAAAATTTGTTATTTGAAATAGAAATAGAATACGATGATGGCAAGCCGCATGAGGTGAGCATGTTTCTCTGATCCCATTTTCGTTGTTTAAACTTGCACACGTAAAGCAACAAACAGATTTCAACTAAATGTGTTGGTTTAGATACACTCATCAATGTATATAAAACCCTTAATTACTTATTTAAACATTCCACCTGCCTAACAAAAACCTAATGAAAGAATTGAACTACACCTAATGTAGCTTCAATCGCACGAAATCAAAGATAATTGCATGATACAAGATGCAATAGAAGGAGAAAATTGAAATTCAGCCATCAAAATAATAAAATGCTTTCAAAAAGTTTAAATATAGATAGATACAAGAAGTAAACATGTTTTCATTCCAAGAACTTGGTGTATCCATGACGGTGGTGGTGCCTACATTTACTTCCGACACACTATGATTATTTTGTACACACCTTTAGATTCCTTAAAAAGTATATATGTCAAACACTCACTATAAGCTCATCTCATTGTTGGGTTTGAAAATTAAATATTGATTTACATTACTTTAAGACATATGATATCAAATGTAAACAACTGAAAACCACGTTTATAATTAAAAATTATAAAAATCAATACGATCCAATTATATAATTTATAATTGATTTAATTTTTAATTGTTTAAAGTATATTTGAGTAAAATTATCATATTTTTTAGGTCATTATATATATTTTTAAATATAGACTCCAAGAAATGTCGATGATGACGAAGACTTACATATACATAACTTATATGAAATACATGTATGTAACTCTTAGTTGTGCAATTGGTAACACGTACCTACATATACATAACCTCTACATATACGTAACTATTAGTTTTATACTTTGTAACACATACTTACATAAATGTAACCTTTAGTTTTCATAGGTTTTATTTATAATATGATTTCCAAAGGAAGAATTTCGATTTTTGGCAAGTCTCATGATCATCCAATAAGAAGGGTTTCACCTCCCCTATGAAACCAACTTCCACAAATTAAGAACCGGCCAATAAAAATCAATATCATATAAAATCCAAAACTCGTCTGATGTAAGAAAATGAGAACTAATGAAGATCAAAACTCAATAGATTTGATATCAAAGATGTAACTAGTATCGCAATTTGAACCTAGCCTCAGTCAAAATCCATTTAATTTATTTCATTTGGTTTGTTTCGACAAATCCTTCCTTTTTATCGTATCGCGGGTTTCTTCTTCGTAGTCTGGTGGTAAGAAGCAATTGCTTCTTTAGAGGAGATTATAGTTTAAACCCGTCAAATAGTGTAGTAGAGTGACATAGGTATAGTCGTTAAAAAAATTTAAAAAGTATTTCATTAAAATTACTTAAAACTCTTATATTTCTCTAAAGTCACTTAACCTTTAATAAAAGGTTTAATCTTAGGAAATCATTTTACAAATGTTCAAATTATCTAGAGTTAAATAACTTGAATGAAACATACATGAGTCCAACTACTATTGTTTGCGATTCTAAATACTTAAAAGTGATAATAAATTCAAACAAATGTGCATTACACGTCTCTTAACTTGTTTGATATATATTATGATTTACATTAGTTCACAAGTCAATCCTATTACACTAAAATATTCAAAAGTATATTTAGTTTTTTTTATATATATTCTTAACTAAAATGCTAGCAAGAAGGTAGGCCGAGAAAGTACAACAGCAGAAACAGGACAACTAGCAACCCACATAACAACAGTCTTGAACCAAAACGACAATTAAAACATGAAACACGGGAAGATACACTGATTCAGGATGATGTTAGTGAGGGAGCACTTGATCTATTCTTCACCCATGACAATAGCACTTTAATGCATTCCACACAAGCTCTTTACTCTATATAACATAAAATCATTTATCTATTAAACTCCTAATCAAGTATATATTTAGTTACTCGTGTCAAAAATAAACTCTTAACTCGTTACATATTTGTTATTAAGAGTTGTTTTGATAGGTTCGTGATACAAACTAGGATAATCTCATATATTCTCTACAACAATTAAATATATAAGATTAATATTGTGATCACATAGCCATTGACACTTATACAATATATATATTGAAAAAGAAAATACACTACAAGTACCGAGTTACAAGCATGGTAACCATAAAATAAGTTAAATATAGTGACATAAGCTTGGAAACAATTACACATGTCAATCAAACACGGCATGTTTATTGTATCAATTTCTTATAACCCTTACGACTCTAACCTATTTAGTTTACGTCTAGATTAAGTCATGAGCGTTACTACATAACCGTTTTATTATTATTTTTTAAATAATAATGTTTGAATGAAAAAAAGGATAGAACATTGAACAGATTTCGTCACCTTAGTCAATATAGTTGATGGTCATATTTCTATTCTAAGAAAAATATAGTTTGACCAAAGGTAAGGTTTTGTTACGTGACCTATATATAGGTCATATGTTCAAACTCTATGTTCAAATCTTAAAAACAATCCTTGCCAAAAAAAATGAAAGATAAAAATATGTACGTCAAACCTAAGGTGACTTAGATCCTTTAAACCCTACGTATGCGAGAGAATCTTATGCACGAGGTTTATCCGTTTTATTTATATTTGAAGAAAATGACATGAGGATTGAAAAGATATTTGTTTTAATGAAGATTGTAAGTTGTAACATATACAGAGAATGAACCTGGCTATGGTTGTGGTTCAGGAGTGATAAACTGATAATGAATGGGTGGGTGGCAAATGGTGGGTGTTTAACGGCGTCAGTCAAATTTGGAGGAAGTTGACGGCGTCCGATTATGGAGGAGCAGAAGGACGTTGATTCATGGAAAACTATATTAATAAAAAAAAGAAAAAAAAGAAAAAAAGAAAAAAAGATTGAATTCATTTCCGAGGTCGGGACCTAGTTATCAGCGCCTTATCTTGTTAGTGGCTTTGAGATCTCGCCGCCATCATCATCCAATTGTGTATCCTCAATATGGGTTCACAAAAGCCTGCTGCCAAACATAGTTATTGCAACTCACGTTTTCTGACTTTATTAACACTTCGGTAAAATATCTTTTACGCCATCTCGCTTTCATTTCTACGGACAAGAGTTATCCTGATCGAGTTTATCTATTTTCTTTTTGCCCGGGATTATTGTACCTTCAACTTCTTCAGAAGGAAATTTGTTATTGGGAAAACTTACTAACTTAACCTTGAGTGTTTAGCCCTGAATGAGATTTGAACGCGTGATCTTCTTATATATGTGTGTTATGGGTATCTTATATTAACTAGTTAGGATAAGGATCATTGGTAACTTGTTATATAACGAAACTTATTGTTTTAAGACCCTTTGTTTCTTTCACTAAATCATCAACCCAAATGGTATTTACACCATCGTCTTAATATCATGTGTTTTGAAGCAAAGTTTAAAAGACTGAGGAGTCATGAGATTTAACATAACATGCAAATAGACGTCTAATGAAAACTTGAGTTGTTGTTTAAAATGTAAAGAGGTCATGTGATTTGACATATACATGCAAACAACTATTTGAAAACAATCTCAAACGGTTGTTTGTCCACCAAATGACCGTTTGGAAAAAAATCAAAAACTATTTGTATTGCAGTGTAGAATTAGATTTAAGATGGTATGAGTATAATGTCTCTCTTTTTTTTATCAACAATTTGAAGATTTATCTATTACAAACAAATCACAAGTCAAGTCTTTTGATTGTACGAAACATCATTTAACCACCAGAATATTCAATTGGTACAATACTTTGTAAATATACACCAACAAGCTACTAAATCAAATAAAAACAAGTTCGGATTTAAATATAAAAAATACATATATGTAGTTTAAGTAACATGATAGGAATATTTTTTAAAGATGATTTTTTCTTGATCAATAAATATAATCTTAAATTACATTTTTAAACGATGCAATGTGCTAAGAGGTTAAAGGGACGACCCATCTTCATATTGGGTTGGAATATTATCAAGGTGCAAGTTGTTATGGTACTTCAGCCACTAGATAAACGGTTTGGTATGTTGGTCTGGTCTTTTAGAAATTTAGCATTTCGAAAATATTATTTAAAGTATGATGAGGGTGTGGATATATAATCATTTATTTTAGTTGTAGGAATTAAAATGAAGGAAAGAAGATAAGGAGTGGTTAAAGGGTTATAATCTTAGAAAAACATCCTCCCAAAGATGTTACAAATGTTGGTTGCACAATGGTATCGGAGTGGTATCTCAAGATTTAGATTTGATTCCTTGACACGAGATGACTCAACGGTTAACATGAAGTTCAACATGTTGAGTTTGGGATTAATAAATGGGACCGGGTCATAATTGGTGACAATATTAAAAACATCTTTAAATAGGTTGACCAGTTTAACACGATTATACCACACATAAAACGTTTAACTCACCGTGCTAGATAGGCTACTAGGTCAACATGACAAGTTTATAACCTGTTCATCAAACAATGTAATGTTATAGTTTTTAAAATTAATTAAATATATCATAATTAACTATGGATTATATTTTTTGGTAACTTTTGTTCTATTAGTTCTTAACATGCTTGCATAGTCATGTCAATAATCATGTCATGCAGTTTGTATTATTAAACTTCTTATACTTAATTGTGTTTCGTGTTAAACATGTGTGATATTATTCATGTTATTAAACTAGTAGTATTTAACTATGTGAAACCTATTTTATTAAACATATTCTTGTTAGCATTTAAGATAATGACATGTTTCATTAAATGTAGGTGAACCTAAGCAATTAAAAAAATATTTGACTGAAAATATAAATTATGTAATAAATTTTAATCCACCCCCTTCCTCATCAAATTTACAACAACATCACCAACATTACTCACCAAATCCTCGTATCCCCTTTTAACCCTAATTTGTCCACTACCACCATGAAAACACCATAATCACACCCGATACACCACTGGATTAGGGGGGTTTTGCGGTTTATTATGTATATTCGAAGAGCAACTGATGAAATAGAAGCTTGAATTTAGGTTCTTTACACCGCACCCATCAATTGCTTTAAAGGTATTTAGATTTTCAGCTTTGGTGATGGTGATGGTTGAGGGAGAGGTTCTATGGTGGCGGCGGTGGAAAAACAATTGCTCAGCCGCATTGCTTCTCCACGCCAGGTATGCGGGAAAATCAAGGGAACGTGTGAAGAGCGTTAAAGAACAAGCTAGCAAGTAAAGAGACTAGAGATCTAATAAGACTTTTAGCATTTTGGGTGTTAAACTAATGTAACGGTATTGGTTTGACTTATTTAATTTCTGTATTTATTAGTATCTCTGATTACTATATTGTGTGGCATGTCATGCTTATCCGGGACGGGGTGTTACAGATTAAAGGAAGATATCAGAAAAGAGAGAGGGTGGTGATGCTGGTAGTTATACAATGGTGAAAACAAGGGATGGGGTGCGGGATGTGGTGGCGAGTAGCTACTAGGTGTGGCGGGAACACTGAGGTGTGAAGCTAGTGGTGGCTAGATGCAATTCACGATTGGTGCAGTGATGCAAGAGAAATGATTGATGGCTAGGTTGTGGGATTGGGTTTTAATTTTTAATTATAGAGTAAATTACACAATAGCCCTTTAGTTTATCAAAGAGTAAAACTAGTCCTTTGAATATAAAAGAACTGAAATTCTTTTAGCTTAACAAAATATATAATGAAAGATGAAAGTTAGTCTTATACACCAAGTTTATTCTAAAATTAAAATTACAAGCAACAAATTCATTCCGTTAAAAAACAAGCACCAAACTCATTACTAAAAAAATAATACTTAGGATCACGCTAAAATAGATTAATTATTTATGTAACTAACTTTAAATAAAAAAAAGGAACTAAAATGTATGGACAACCTTTTGTTAAAAATAGATTAATTAGTGTATGATGTCATTCATGTTATTGAAATTGTAGTATTTAACTATGTTAAACCTATCGTGTAACCCACTAATTAAACATATTCATGTTAGCATTTAAGATAACGACATGTTTCATTAAATGTTTCATGTTTAGAGATTGACCTAAGTAGTCAATAAAAATATTTAACCGAAAATATAAACTACGTAATAAATTTTAAAAATTCCCTTCTCTATCATATTTACATCACCATCACCAACATTACTCACCAAATCCCCCTACCCCCTTTTAACCCTAATTTGTCACCACAACCATGAAAACACCATAATCACACTACTACGCCACTTAATTAGGGTTTTTTTACGGTTTATTATGTATATTCGAAGAACAATTGATGAAATTGAAGCTTGAATTTAGGGTTCTCTACACCACACTCGTCAATGGCTATAAAGGTATTTAGGTTTTCAACTTTAGTGATGGTGATGGTTATGATTGAGGGAGGGGTTCTATGGTGGTGGTGGTGGAGAAAAAATGAAGGAAGACATTAGACAAGAGAGAGAGTGGTGGCGGTGGTAGTTCTACAATGGTGAAAACAAGGGGTGGGGTGGGGGATGTGGTGGTGGGTAGCTACTAGGTATGGCAGTAAATTTTCACTAAGGCGTGAAGGTAGTAGTGGCCGGATGCAATTTAGGTTTGGTGCGGTGATGCAAGAGAAATGATTGGCGGCTAGGTTGGGTGTGGTTGAGTTTTAACTTGTAATTATAGAGTTAATTACAGAATAACCCATTCAATTTATCAAAGAGTAAAACTAGTCCTACGGATATAAAAGAACTGAAATAATTTTAGCTTAACAAAATATATAAGGAAAGATGAAAGGTAGTCTTATACACCAAGTTTATTCTAAAATTGAAATTACAAGCAACAATTCATTCCGTTAAAAAAAACAAGCACCAAACTCATTACTAAAAAACTTAATAATTAGGATTCATGTTAAAATAAATGAATTATTTATGTGTAAATAACTTTATAAACCCATGTATTACATGAGTTGAATGATTTATTATATAAAATGGTAAATTTATGTTTACTTGTAATTACTTATATCAATAATTATATTCAATAAAAATGAATAAATGAAATGCTACAATTATAAATCAAAGATGTGTAAACATTTCCTTATATACTACATTTGAAGTAACATTGATAAACGCCTCAGTAGCTCGGTTGGTGTCCCCACACCTTTTGTATAGTAAAGTACATGTCAACTTGTATGATGAACACAATAATATTTATGATTAGGGGGTGCCATGGTTGTTGACATATGAGAATGATTCTTCAACTGAAAATAGTTACTTTACAACTAATTAGAATGAAGTAAAGACAATTTAACACAATATTCAATTGAGAACATGATAACTTATATGTAGCAAAAGGTTTGCTAGTTATAACTTTTTTTTAAAGGAAAAAACAAAACAGAACTACCTTGAAATCTACTGTTATAGCATCCACAAGCAACCTGAATCACCATGAAAAGATCAGGTGTACCGAAAGTTTGAGCTCTAAATGGGCCGCAAGTTAGTAACCTTTCTCCATAATTGAAACGAGAATTTGCATCAATTTATTAATAGAAGTGAATATTCCTTTCTCAAAATAAAGAAGCATATTGTTAATATGTTTTACTTATAAACACATTAATGGTCTAATGTTTAATCTTCAAATAAAGTATTTAAGTATAACATGGGAGACAATAATGTATAAATCTCTTTTAAATGGTGAGTTTTCAACCTTTTGAAATGTTGTGGCAACTGCTAAGTTATTAAACATGTTTTATAAAAAAACAATGATGGACCTTTAAAGCATTGCCACGTATAGCTTAAGAAAAAGAAGAAGAATTACCTTGACATTTTTAACCTAAAATTTAGTGTTGCAGCAGGCACAATCAACTTGCATGAGTTCAAGTCTTACTCTGAGTAAAATGCTTAGAGTTCATGACATGTAAATATTTTTGGTTATCTCCTTTAAAACGACATGGTATCACAGCAGTGAACTCTTCAATCGATCCATTGTCTCCAATGTTTCAAATCACATTTTCTTTTCCGTTTCTTCATTTCACCTTCATATCTTCTTCATTTATTCTTGTTCTTGCCCTAAAATCATGGCAAAATCATCAAATTGTTCTGGAACATGAATCAACACGTAGATTGATTTGTCGAATCCTTTATACTTACATCCTTCAGATCATCCTGGAATGATCTTGATGTCAAAATCGTTTGACGGATTTGGATCCGATGCTTGGAAAAAGGCTATGAGAATCACTTTTTCAGCATAGAACAAGCTCACCTTTATTGAAGATACTTCTGTCAGGCATACTGATGCTTCACAATTAGCATTATGGAAGTGATGTAACGACATGGTGATTTCTTGGATCCTAAACACTTTGTCAAGAGAAATTAGCGAAAATGTTCTGTTATACTGAATTTGCTCAAGAGCTTTACACCGATGGAAGCAGCGCAAGTGAGATCATGTATGAGCCTTTTTTTGCAACTGGAAGATAGCGTCCGGAGAAAATTAAAAGTACCTTGCATACGCCATTGATCGGTTTCTCAAGCGTGAAAGTGGACCTAATAGGGGAAATCAGATTGGTCGAAATTCTAATCTTCCTTGTGGTTCGATCCCCTTCAAGATACAACATCATACTGGGAAGGCTATGAATTAGTGCATTTGGTGTTCTAGTATTTACCGCGCACGAAATGATGCGAATTCCCACCATGAAATGTGTGGCCACAGTTTTGCCCTTCAAAGCCCGTGAGCCGGTGGCGAAGCTTGAACTATGTCGTGGGGGGCGGGGGGCGAAATTAATTTTTTTAGGGGGCGAACTTAATATTTATATAAAAATTTACACTACCGGGTCAAAAATATACACTATCGAGCTAAAATTTAACACTACGGATAAAAAAAATAAGGGGGGGGCAGCCCCCCGGACCTTTGAAGCTCTGTCGGTGCCGCGAGCTGATAGCAACAACTAACATAGAACTTACCTAAAAATATTTGACATTGGAATGGTAATGAAGTATTGCGATAAGAAGCATATAGAGGCAAGAAATATTAAAAGAAAACGAGTAGTGATGAAATACACTAAAAATGAACCGGCTTATAGAGTCGTTTAGGGTTAGGAAATAGGATCTAAAAGTGACGGATAACCAAACCCAGTAAGTGAATCCTCACGTTCCAACACAATCGAACAATTGGCGGGGAAAATGAAGATTCTAATGCTCTATTTAATTGCCACGTGTCACCAACAATTTACCTTTTTATTAGATAAGATAAGATTAACTCTAAATTTTGTTCAAACTCACTTCGTTGTAAGGTTGTTCAAAGCGTTCGACGCTCGCTCAACATTCGTTCGGAATTTGCATGAAAATACACGTTCGAGCTTCTGCTCGATTGAACACAAGTCGATAAGCTCGGATCGGTCTTGTAAACAAGCCAAGCACAAGCAAAGGTTTGCTCGGCTCGGCTCGGCTCGGTTCGACTCTAATTATTTATTATATATATATTGTTTATAAAGAGGGTTCAAATAAAATTCATGTTTATAATTGAAAACCATAAAAATCACCACTACTCAATCATATAATTTATAATTGATTTAATTTTTTAATTGTTTAGAAGTATATTTAAGTAAATTTTAACCTTATTGTTTTAGGTTATTATATAATTTTTAATTTAACCTCCAAGGAACAACGATGATAACAAAACGACTTACGTATACATAATTTGCATGAGTTACAAGTACATAAATCTTAATTTATACACTTGATAACATATACTTACATATGCATAACCCCTACATGTGAGTGACTAATTGTATATTTTGTAACACATACTTACATGTATATAAACTTTGATTTTTATGATTTTCATTTATAATATAATTTTCAAGGGATTCATCTCCTATTGTTTATATATAATACTGTAATAAATTTAACCAACTATATATAATTATAATTATACATACTAGATCAGTCAATCTTATAAATTATTCATTCATTTACGTACACAATATATTATATAAAGGAACAAAGTACAACAAATCACCACAATTGTAGCTGAATAACTAAGCTACTATCTGTACGTAACAAAGTAATTGAATAAGTGTATTTTTGACTTTATCTTGGAGGGTATATTTGAATTGTAATGTGATAATTATTGTTTTCTTTGTATTAAGCATAAAAGTGAAATTTAAATTCGTTAAAAGATAATTTTGATAATGCTATTATTTTTAGTCGATCATCTTCCGCTTGCACAATCGTCTGTCTCAGCAATATGTTCATTGACTCATCGGCTACAACATTAGATTCATTAGCCACAAGTCCACAACGTATTGTCGTTCATGAAAATATATATTATGAAACATGATTGTTTTTTACCTTGATAAAACTTAATACCTAAAATTATCATTATCACTCATTACAATATAAATCGAATAACACACTAGATAGTTGGGTTGTACAAATTATTTGTTACATGTTTGCAATTGCTCAAAGTTTGTTAGAAAAATTAACGCTCTATAAATGCTTGTTCGATTTCCCCTACAATTGTAAATAAGCCAATTGACTGTTATTTTTGAAAACAAACAAAACACGAGCAAAGTACACTCTCCGTCGCAAATAGCTTCTTCGTTAAGCACACACCGAAGTACCGAACACACCCTAACGGTTCCTTTGTACCCTATTTTGCCTCCAAAACTCGCCGGCGGCGGCGATGGGCGGAGCTCCACTTCCCATCGCCTCCTCCTCCTCCTCTTCATCGTCATGAGATTCAAATCCTCCACCATCAATCTCCACATCTTCACCAGACACAAGCACAAACACCACCTCATGGACTTATCAACTCTCCCTCAAACCCTAACTCCACACCCCACCGAATCCCCTACCGTAGCTGACTCCGACGACAACCTCTGCTCTGAAACAACGCCACCGTCTCCTCCACAACCATCCTTAGTTACACAATCGTATTTTTTTGGTAGTTCAGATGGATACTTGAATCGAGAAGCTCGAATCGAAAAGGCTTGGTCCCATTGGAAAACCCTAGGCGAACCTCAGCTTATTGTCGCTCCAATGGTGGATAACTCGGAGCTTCCCTTTCGGATCCTCTGTCGGAAATATGGAGCTCAAGCTGCTTATACGCCTATGCTTCACTCTCGGATATTCTCCGAGAACCAGAAGTATCGATCTGAAGAGTTCACTACCTGTGAGGTACATATATGATATGAATTGATCAAGATAGCGTGTTGTAACGTTCATGAAATGTTGCAGCAGACTTATTGATACTTGAATTTGTAGGAAGATCGGCCTTTGTTTGTTCAATTTTGTGCTAATAATCCGGAGACTCTGCTAGAAGCAGCACGCAGAGTGGAGGCTTATTGCGATTATGTTGACATTAATTTGGGGTACTTTGCTATTTTCTGTTTAATTGATTGATAATGAGAAGAACTTTGTTAACTGATGCTCATTATTGCTAGCATACATGTGATACATATAGATAATGCTTGAAGTAATGTTAGAACATTGTCATTAAATTTCAACAATCTACAAAGTTTTTTATGATCATTAGCACCATTGAGTAAGTTAAGGTACTGTTTAGTGATGCTCTGCAAATTATTTTCCATACGCAGGTGTCCTCAACGTATAGCTAGACGAGGAAATTATGGAGCTTTTCTAATGGATAATCTTCCTCTAATCAAATCCTTAGTTGAAAAGCTAGCTTATAACCTCCATGTTCCTGTTTCTTGCAAGATTCGAATCTTTCCAGACTTACAAGACACTCTAAACTATGCAAAAATGCTCGAAGATGCAGGCTGCTCGCTTCTTGCAGTTCATGGGCGCACTAGAGATGAAAAAGATGGGAAAAAGATTAGAGCAAATTGGGATGCAATACATGCTGTTAAGAATGCTCTTAAAATCCCAGTTCTTGCAAATGGAAACATCCGTCACATGGATGATGTGAGGAACTGCTTGGAGCAAACAGGTGCTGATGGCGTACTGTCAGCTGAATCACTTCTTGAAAACCCTGCTCTCTTTGCTGGATTTGGAGCCGTTGATCAGGTTGATTTGGTGGTTGATTATTTGAAGCTTTGTGAGAAATATCCTGTGCCATGGAGGATGATTAGATCTCATGTTCATAAGATGTTGGGGGAATGGTTTAGGGTTCATCCACAGGTGAGGGAAGATCTTAACAAGCAGTACAAATTGAGCTTTGAGTTTTTGTATGATATGGTTAATCGGCTTCGGGGTCTTGGTGTTACAAGGCCACTTCATGAGGGAACTGTTTCGGAAACTCCATCTGAGGACAAAGATGGAGTGCAGGTTCTTTGTGCAGAGAGTTAGGAACTGCAGTTGAAAAGGTAAACCATTTTCTATAGATTTACATGAATTCATTGGTTTGTTACCTTTAATTAAAGAAACAAGGAGGGTGTAGACCATAGATAATAATCTAGTATTTATCTCCATTCTTTTGGTAGTCTGATTGTGATGATATGATGATAAAACATCTTGCATTGTGCTGATTAAACTACATTATTGACATTATTATTGTTGAATGTAATGAGCTAATGTCGAGTGGCATTTACATATCATATAGATATGAAAAGTTGCATAAAAGATCTAGTCAAGTCTCTACTAATTCAAGCTTCACTCGTTAGGTGGTTTGGGCACATCGGTTAATTATGACTCGTTCTTCATGCAGTTAATTTGGGAACAAATCTTTTACTTATGAGTCAATTTTGTCTACTAAATTTATGTAACAGGTCAATTTGAGTCCATTTGTTACCATTAGCCTTCATGAAAAGAATATAGTCAGCGAACCTATTTAGTATATTTTTCCTTTTCATAAACGATCCATTTAAAGCAATCCCATCTATTAAAGCACCAATTCAGACCTTTATGTCAAAGTCCAATATTGAATATGTTTCATATGTGATTATTATTAGTAACTTTACAACCAATTAACTTTTTAAACAATCAAGAAGTTAGTGTATAATAAAAGGGTACACTAATATGAAAGTAATATTTGTACATATAAATAACCATTTACATATTTTTAACTACAAAAAGCTAAGGAAAACAAATATAGTATTGTACTTGTTTAAGGTTGTTTGAATATAATTATATGTATAGTTAACTATTTCTTATCTCAGATTGTGTAGAATAATAAATTAAGGTCTAGCAAGGATGAGCACACAAACTAATATATTGGAACAAAATCCAAATCAAATCTATGCATTACAATAATTCTTTACATGAAGAAATTACATTTACACAAATTCCTCAAGAATGTTTATTTAAGACTGAACCCAAAATTTCAAATTCCATCATAAATAATCAAATTTTACAACGGCTACCACAAACCACACAATGCAGTACGCCGGAGAAGAACCCCTGCTTACGCCACCTTTGCTGCGGCAGGGCGGTTCCTGCAGAACTGGTGGTTGCCACCCTCATCCACCACCCTTTCCACCATATAATGTGCCAATAAATCCTTCGAAGACTTCACCAAATTCTCCTTACACAAAAACTCTTCACTAGACACCCTCTCAACCTCCCTCTTATAATCATGCACGAAAACATGCGTTTTCCTGTTACCACCCTTCTTGCTCCTCGCGAGGACGCCAGCGGTAAAGATCGCTGACATCCTCCCAGGCCCCTCGGGCCAGTACCCGCGGGGCCCGTCCACCAGTATAATATCCCAGTCCAACTCATACAACTGGTTAGGAAGATCATTCAACCCGATCTTACACTCCGAAAACAACAGATTCTGCACGGGCCTGCACTCGTTACGCGCTTGTTCCCGAACCAAAGTCACAAGCTCATTGAGCTCACTGATCTTTGTGGTGTACTGCACATCATACGCTTCGATCTCCGGGTGTTTCTCCTCTATGTAAGCAGCATAATAACGGTTTTCATCGATGAAAACAGTGCGGCCACGGTGGTTCAAGGCGTTCCACAACAGCGTTTCGGGGGTCAGCCCGAAAACAAGAAAGTTACAAGGTGAGGGACATTGGCGTAGGACATCAGAGATTTGTTTAATATCAGTATGTGACATGTGCTCAGATGTGTTGGTGTTGGCTGCATAGTAGATCAGCGCCTTGGCAACGGATTTGGGGAGAATGTGGCGGTCGAGGGTGGCTGCAGTGGCAGTTCTGGAAGTTGCAGTGGCGTTGGTGGCGGTTGTGATGAAGGATTCGCGGGTGTAGATGAAGGTGAGGAGGGAGGCTATGGCGAAGATGGAGACGGTGGCGATGAGGCAGTAGAGGCGGTTGTTGGAGCCTTGTTTTTGGATGTAGGGGTGGAGGAGGATGAGCTTTGTTCCACCATTGTTGATGGTGTTCTTCATCTGTGATGTGTTGGTGTTGGTGTTGGTGTTGGTGTTGGTGTTGGTGTTGGTGTTGGTGTTGGTGTGAGGTTGAAGATGGGGGTTTTGAGTGGTTTTAAAGAAGGTGTTGAGGGTGGATTGAGCAGGAAATAAGGGTTGAAGCAAAAGGGATTGATGGAGATGTAACAATGACTAAGGCACCATATTGGATTGTGAGGTTTCATCTGTAATTTAACTTGTCCACCTAATTAGATTAGATAAACTAATTATGAGGAATAATGAGTATTGTGATTTAGCATGTATAAAAAATTGTTTGATACTTGTAGTTTTAATATTATGAATATGTAACTTGATTTATAAACTAGAAATTGAAATTTAAGTTTAATTATGATATAAATTAAGAGATGTGAAGTATGTGATTCTATAAATTTAGTTATATTTGAATCGTTAGGATTTGTATACGTCTTTGACCCATTAAACTACATGACCTTTATTTTACATGAGCTTATCCTGGTGTTACCTCTTCACTTAAAGATGAAGCATAATTATAAACTTGTATTAGTTAATTTTTTTTTTGTTTATTTGCAAATAAATTCACGAGTGATTATATTGTATTCTCAATCCTTTCAAACTATGTTGATTTTGTAAATGTGGCCGACTTCCATTGATTGATTGTTGAGTTTGAATCTTGAAAAACCATCCATCATTGATAAATGATATTTCACATGTGTTGTGGCTTGATCTTTTGCAAATGAGATGCATGTATTTTATAAACATCTATTGCCTCTTATAGGATGGACGGACCGTGTTAGTTTTTTTTAAAGAAGAAACTGAAATGTGAACATTTTAATTTTAACTATTATATATAATACTACTTACCAAATGCTTTGTGCATTATGAGTTGGATTTTAGGTTTAATAGGTTCTACTCATTTTTGTTTATTTTTTTTACTTTTAACCTTAATACTTTTATTTCTTTTCCAACTAAACCCCTATCATTCTCCAATTTCAACTTTGGTTGCATATCGTTTTAATCTTATTAAATTTTATCGTTTTACGTTTCGGTTTAAATTTTACGATTTAACACGCCGCAACGTGTGCGTGTGGTTCAACGTTTTATGTCTATTTTTTCCCGAGGGCTTCGTCACAACGCACGTTTCTAGATCAACTTGGTTTTAATATTCTATGACTACGTGTGAGGTTCAATGTTTTTACTACTACTTTTCATTCGGTTTTATTTTTCCCGTTTTTATTTATTTTTTAATACAAGTTTTTTCAGTATTGGTGGTTGCTAATGATGGTGTGAAATTGATATTACCTAACATGATTTACGGCGCCCACTGCAACGTGGGGGGTTTTTTCTAATATAATACTAATTACTAATTTTTTATGTATCAAATGTTGTATCTTATGTTTAATGGGTTGTACCTTTGTTTTATTTTAATTTTTAAATTTTATTTTTAATTAAATCTTTTACAATTTAATCTATATATTTTTTCACTTTCAACTTTGTCTCATATACTTTTCATATTTTATAATTTTTCGTTTTTAAGAATTTTATGAGTTAACACACCGTGACGTGCGTGTGTGATTCAACGTTTACGCTTATTTTTTCCCCTTTAACGATTCCGGCACAACGAACGGGTCTTAGATCAACTTAGTTTTTAATATTTTATGTTTCACGTGTGTGATAAACGTTTTTAGTTTTAACGTCTATTATCCGTTTGGTTTTATACTTTTTTCGCTCTCATTTCTTATTTTAGTATAAGCTTTTCGGGTGTTGGTGATCGCTGCCGGTGATATAACATTAATATTACTTGGCACGGTTTTACGCTCCCCGTCGTAACACGGGGGCTTAATGCTAGTTATTTATTTATAAAAATCATTACATAAGCGTTTAGCCTTGAAAACCGATCTAAAAATTATTAACAAACAATTTGCTCCATGCATTCGTTAACTAATTTAGGGATTGATAATCTATTTGAGATATAACGTGACTAAACCTCACCCGAAACATCAAACCTAAGATTAAGAAGATAATTTGTGTAAAAATGAAAACGGTCAAACTATCTACCAATTGAATTTTAAATATTTTTAATCAACAAGAATCATATGTTTTCAATTTGATCGTGGACGTAATAGTGCCCATTAGGGGCGTCAAATTTGCTGATTTGGATACAAATGTGGCGTTAAAGCCATTACTCAAACCCATATTTAGACAAATCTTTAATAAATGTTAAATAGGGAGAGTGAAATTACTTTTTTATCATTTTTGACAATCCTTAACTAAAATGAAATTTAAAACCACTACATTTGTTTTAAAGGGTTTTATTTAATTCATGTTTGTTTAGATAACATTTTTAGTAAATAAACTACTAAACATGGTCTAAAAACTAATTTTCAACCATCTTAGAAATATATACTATGAAATTAGATTAGATTGTGCTCTTCATAGAACTTAGCATGATTTCTAAAACATAGGTTCTAAAACCACTATGATACACAATATGCAAAATATGTTGCCTGATTAATCCAACAAACCACTCAAATGAACGTTTAAGTACATATTGAAAATTTTGATGAATTTAAGCATATTAATCCTTGAATTCGACAATTTGAGTGTATACTAACATTTGGAAATTTTATGTACTCTGGATAGTAAATTTAGGATATATCAAGTATGCCAAAGCTGGTTGATTCGCTAAGGATTAATCCAATTTCGATAAGCCTGCTAATTTTAACATTGATCGCCATTAAATGGATTTACAACCACTAACTTCATCACCAGTTCAACTATAATTAATTTTCGAATTCATTTTCTATTGTATAGAGGGCAAAAAGCGGATTTGAGCTTAAATTGCTTATATTTCAACCTCACCCAACTCATTTGGGACAATATCACCAAAATGAGTTTGATAATCTTTCATATGGGTTTTAAGGTTTAAAGTACTTATAAAGAGTATATCTAATCATGTGAAAATTTAGAGTTGATCATAAAGATATAATAATGCTTCGGAAGAAATCTTGTTTGCTTCGGAAGAAGTAATGTTTACCCTTCGGAAGAAGTAGGTTTAAGCTTCGGAAGAAGTAGGTTTAAGCTTTGGAAGTTCTCTTAACTTTGGAAGAAATGTTTTACCTTTGGAAGATATGTTTTCTAAACATGAAGGAGGTAAATTATAAATACTTTGTTAAAGTTATTAGGACTGATTCGTGTATATAAGTATCAACTGTAGGTTAAAATAATATGCTTAATTCTCACAGATTTCATAGAATTCAATATTTCTCAATATTCAATAATAAACGAATCATTTCAGTATTGGATTTGTGTTTCAATTTCATTCTTTCTTTGATGGGTTTTACAATAATTGGTATCAGAGCAAAGTTCGACTCGACTGAAGGAAGGAGGTGATCACGGCTGTGATCAAAAGGGAATTGAAGAATTAGAAATGGTGTCCACGAAGTTCGATCTTGAAAAGTTTGATGGCAAGAATGATTTTCGGTTATGGCGAGTCAAGATGCGAGCGTTGCTTGTACACCAGGGTTTGGTTGGAGCACTCGTAGGGCGGGAAAATTTCCAGGCGGGTTTGACAGAGAAAGAGAAGCGTGAGATTATGGAGAAAGCGCACAGTGCAATAATTTTGTCGTTAGGAGATTGAGTGCTTCAAGAGGTGTTGAAGGAAGACTCGGCTGCCGGAATTTGGGCAAAGCTTGAAAGTCTGTACATGATGAAGTCGCTGGCAAATCGATTGTACCTGAAGAAATAACTGTATATGTTTCATATGGCGGTAGACAAAACTTTGGAAGATCACATAGATGAGTTTAATAAACTTATCTTGGATCTTGAAAATATTGATACGAAATTGGAAGATGAAGATCAAGCCATCATCTTCTTGACTTCGTTGCCAAAGTCCTATGAACACTTTGTTGATACATTGATGCATGGTCGAGAGACATTATCATTGGAAGAGGTTCTTGCAGCCATGAATTCAAAAGAATTGAAGAAAAGGAGTGATGTACATGAAGATTCAAGTGATTGACTGTTTGTGTGCGAGAGACCAGAACAGATGTTCTCAAAAGGAAAGAGTCAAGCTAGATCAAGATCAAGAACTAAACAAAGGTGCTATGTATGCAATTCAGAAAAAAATCTTAAGAAAGATTGTCCGGAGAGGAGGAAGAAGGGAACTAAGTCAAGCCCAGTAAAGTGAAAAAAATAGTCATGTATCGGAAGGATCCTTGGATGGCTATGATAGCTCGGATGTTCTAAATGTGACTTGTGATGGAGACATGGATGAATGGATACTTGACTCAGGGCGTTCTTTTCATGTGACTCCTATAAAAGTGTTCTTTAAAGAGTTGAAGATGGAAGATCTTGGTGAAGTAAATCTTGGTGATGATCGGCCTAGTAAAATTCTTGGTTCAGGTACTATCACATTTAAGCTGCATAATGGCACTAAGGTTGATAATAGTGTTATCAGGTATATTCCTATTTTGAAGAGGAGTTTGTTGTCACTAGGGAATTTTGAGAAATCAAGCTATTATATTGGGCTAAAAGATGGTAAGGCTAGAATTGTTAAAGGTACTTTGGTATTGTTAATTGGTAGTAGGAGGAGTAACAATATATATAGATTAGAGGGATCTACAGTGCATAGAAGTGCATGTGTAGCACTTACTAAGAATGATAGCTCTTTGGTGTGGCATAAGAGATTTGGTCATCTTAGTGAATATGGTCTCATTAAATTATAGAAACAAGGCATCATTAGTGTGTTTAAGGTGAATGATGTAGAATTCTACGAGACATGTGATTTGGGTAAAAGTAAGAGGGTTCAGTTTAAGACTGGTAAACATATCTCTACTAGTGTGTTAGACTATGTCCATTCTAACTTACGCGGGCCTGCCAGAACTAGTACTCTAGGTGGAGCTTGTTATTTCTTGCCTATCATAGATGATTGCTCATGAAGAGTTTGAGTGTATGTTCTTAAGCACAAGAATAAAGCTTTTAAGAAGTTTGTAGAGTGGAAAACTCGTGTAGAAACTCAAAGTGAGAGGAAGGTCAAGAAGTTAAGAACTGATAATGGGCTGAAATTCTGTAATAGTGAGTTCAATGAGTTTTGTAGAACTCATGGGATAGCCAGACATCTTACTATACCTGGTACTTCCTAACAAAATAGGTTGGCTGAGAGAATGAACAAAGCCTTATTAGAAAGACTTAGATGCATGAGGATCAATGTTGGGTTTCCAAAAGGTTTTCGGGGAGAATTAGTTACCTCTGTTGCTTATCTGATTAAGAGATCTCCATCTAGAGCTTTGGGTATAAAGACTCCTATAGAGATGTGAATAGGAGTAAAACTTGATTGTAGCCATTTAAGGGTGATTGGGTCAGTGGTCTACTTTCATGTTAGTCAGGATAAACTTGATTGTAGCCATTTAATATGGAGGTTAGATAGAGAAGGGCTTCAATAATTATAATCAAGGATTTGGAATTCCAAAAGGCTTGTTTTATAAGGTGTGGTAGGTGTAAACATCCAGACTCAGTCTCCAGAGAAAGTTGAGATTGAGGTGGAGTATAAGGATGATTCAGACAGGGCTGCTGGGTCAAGCAAAAATAGTGAAGGTGAGGTTGATTTAGAGCCTCATATTACACATAGCATTACCAAAGATAGACCTAGAAGAAAAGTTATGGCTCCTATTAGATATAGAAAGGATCATGATGTGTCAACTGTTGCCTTCATAGCTGCTGAAAAGGAGAGTATCTATGAGCCTTTAAGTTTTGCTGAGGCTATGTCATCAAATGAAATTGGCAAGTGGTATGATGCTATGGTTGAAGAGATGAATTCCCTGGAGAAGAATAAGACATAGGAATTGGTTGATAAGCCATAGATCAGAAGTTGGTAGCTTGTAAGTGGCTATATAAAGTCAAGGATTGTGTGGCTGGTACTAAGGATCCTAGGTTCAAATCTAGGTTGGTAGATAAAGGATTTACTCAGAGGGAAGGTATTGACTATAATAAGATCTTTTCACCAGTGGTAAGGCATACTTCGATTCGTATAATTTTGTCTATCACAGCTGCTCTTGATCTAGAGTTGGAACAACTAGATGTTAAAACAACTTTCTTGCATGGGTTCTTAGATGAAAAAGATATGTATGAAGAAACCTATGGGTTTTGAGGTTAAAGTAAAGAAGGATAAAGAGTGTTTTTTAAAGAGGTCGTTATTGTTGAAGAGGTCGTTATATGGTTTGAAGCAGTCACCAAGGTAGTGGTACAAGCGGTTCGATGAGTTTGTAGTGACTCATGGTTTCACTAGGAGTGCTTATGATAGTTGTGTTTATCATATGAGGTGCTCTAGTGGGAATTTTTTGTATTTATTGTTGTATGTAGATGATATGCTGATAGCATGCAAGGTGCAAGATGAGATTGAAGCTACAAAGAAGTTACTCATGATGGAGTTTGAAATGAAGAAAATAGGTAATGTTCGGAATATTTTAGGAATGGAGATTATCAGAGATAGGAGTTCTAGACAGTTGAAATTGTCACAGACTTCTTACACAAATAAAGTCTTGAAGCTGTATGGTATGAGTGCAAAGCTGTAAAAATACTATTGGAGCTCATTTCAAGTTGTCCATGGAAGACGGTCCTTGTCCTGAAGATGAGTTAACATATATGGAGAAGGTTCCATATGCTAATGTAGTGGGAAGTCTTATATATCTAATGTTATGCACAAGGCCTGATTTGGCCTATGCTGTGAGCTTGGTTAGAATGTTTATTTCATCACCTGGGAAAGTTCATTGGGATGCTGCTAAATGGATCCTCAAATATCTTCAATATACTAAATATTGGGGATTGGTTTTTGGAATGGTGAAGGTCAAGATATAATTGAAGGTTATGTTGATTCTGACTTTGCAAAAGATCTTGACAAGGGAAGATCTATCACTGATTATGTGTTTAGAGTGATGGGTAATGTGGTAAGCTAGAAAGCTCAATTGCAACATATGGTTGCATTGTCTACTACTAAAGTAGAGTATACGGCACTAGCTGAAGCTATAAAGGATTCATTGTGGTTACAAAGACTTGTTGCTGGGTTAGGGATGAGATTGTCTAATACAGTGGTATTTTTGTGACAATCAAGGTGATGTACAACTTGCTAAGAACAGTGTCTTTCATGAAAGGACAAAGCATCTTCATGTTAAATTGCATTTTATTCGGGAAGTGATTAGCAATAAAGAAGTTCTGGTAAAGCAAGTTGGAACAGATGAGAATCTTGTAGATATTTTTACGAAGGTGGTGCCAGGTTCTAAATTTGAGTTTTGTGTTACAAAACTTGGTATTGGTTGACATTATTATTAGTTTTCTAAGATGCATACTCTAAAGGTGAAGGTTGTGGAAAGTTAGAGTTGATCATAAAGATATAATAATGCTTCGGAAGAAATCTTGTTTGCTTCAGAAGAAGTAATGTTTACTCTTCGGAAGAAGTAGGTTAAGTAGGTTAATGTTTTACCTTCAGAAGATATGTTTACTAAACAAGAAGAGGGTAAATTGTAAATAGTTTCTTAAAGTTGTTAGGACTGATTCGTGTATATAAGAATCAGTTGTAGGTTAGAATAATATGTTTAATTCTCATATATTTCATAGAATTCAATATTTCTCAATAATCAATAACAAACAAATCATTTCAGTAGTGGATTTGTGTTTCAATCTCATTCTTTCTTTGATCGGTTTTACAACAAATCATTTTAAACTAGTTTTAGCCAATTGGGTCGATTAATTCATCAAATTATCATTTTTGGAAAATTTTGGTTAAAATTCATATTCACAATTATGCTTTGGATTTTTATTCAAAGCATTTCCAACAATGAATTTTAACCCTTTTAAGTCATATTTAAGGTAATACAAAACTTCATAAAAACCCACTTTTGATCAAAATTTACAAGCAGTTAACATACCAATGGTTTTGGTTAGACCGTATATTTATAGTAACAATTTTATCGTGTGTTTCTAGGCTATTAAACATCACAAACTTGTTTAATTTCTAGAAGTTACATATTCTATATTTATGCTATTTCGGTCCTATTTTCAAATTAAACTAAATTAAAATTATACCAATCATATATATATATATATATTATACATATATATACATATATATATATATACATATATATGTATGTATATGTATATGTATATATATACATACATACATATATATATATATACATATATATATACATATATATATATATTTACATAAATATATATACATATATATATACATATATATATATATATACATATATATATATATATAC
>BJCM01065544.1:0-10496 GCA_018326385.1 Flaveria bidentis | reverse complement strand
ATGTTGATGCTGAGGAGTTGCAGGCATGGATGCATAAGCTACTGGGAGCATTTCGAGGCTGGCATCCGTATTTTGACATGTCTTTGTATTTTGAGATGAACACAAATGTTGTAAATGAATGAAATGACATGTTTTTAGTTATTAATGAAAGTTTTAAATTCCGCTGCAAAATAAATGTACGTTTTATAAGGTTTTATGTGCGATGAATGACCAGCTGTAAGCGTCCCGGGAACGGGGCCTTACACTTATGCTCGAAAATGTTGCATGTACAAGACCTACGCCGTATAGGGCGTACTATTGTGCCAACCATAGGTAAGTTAGAGAAAATATTCCCTCCTAGTTTCTTTGATTCCATGGAACATCTAGTCATACATCTAGCGAGTGAAGTTGTTCTTGGTGGCCAGATACAATATAGATGGATGTATCAATACGAGAGGTAATCAATTTTTTTTGTAATCTTATAGACCAAACGGTTTTCTAAACTCTATTAAGAATTTCTAACACATTCATATACTTAATGTAGGAAGCTTGGCATGATTAAAAGAAGAATTAGAAGTAAATCAAGGGTTGAGGGTTCAAATGCAAGAGAACACCTAGTGAATGAAGTTGCCGCATATTGTTCATTATACTTTGACCCAACAACGAAGACACGCCACAATTGAGAGCCATAAAACTTTGCACCGCAACATCGTAGCTCTTTGAGCTAAGACTCTCAACTTAGCATGTTTGTTGTTCCATCAAAAAGATTATATGTAAATGATGGAAAGCGTAGATCCATGAGTATTGAAGAAATTAAAAAAGCACACACCTATCTTCTTCTAAATTGCGCAGAAGTAACGAGTTATGTCAACGAGTCTGATGAAATTGCAAACCAACTATATCCGAATGAACCAATTTTAACTCTTAGAGATGAACACTTTGTTGAATGGTTTGAAGAACGTGTAAGTAAAACCAATTGAATGATAATGATTGGTATTTGCTTTATTAACCTACATAATCATTAACCAAAACAACATGTGTGTGTTCTTTAATGTAGGTAAACACAGGCTTATTGGATGGAAGCACTATCAAATAATAGCAAGAAACCCATCAAGGTGTGCTCAATCTTTTGAGGGTTATTTTGTAAATGGTTAAAATTTTCACACCAAACAGTATGGTGAGGGACATGTAACTAATAACTATAGTGTATGCGTGAGAGGGTCAACATATTATTCTGAAGCGTTAGACTATTATGGCTTGTTAGATGAGATACTAGAGCTGGAGTATAATGGCATCGAGCGGTGTTCAACTGTTGTATTTTTCAAATGTATATGGTTTGATAACAATAGTGGTGTTGTAGTTAACAAAAATAACCTGATTGATGTCAAACCTAAGTCACGCCTTATAACTGATGACCCATATGTCTTGGCATCAAAAGCAGAACAAGTGTTCTACACATCATATCCTTCTGTAAACCATGATACAAAATATTTATGGGCAGTTGTCAAGACAAAATCCCGACACATATATGAAGTCAACGCTCTTGAATCAAATGAGAACATGGAAGAGCATGGGTTCCTTCAGTTTGATGAACGGTTTGAGATACCAAATAAAGTAACTAGGAGTGAATGCATATGCCTAGTCACAGATACCCATACAATTGATGAAATTATTGATGAGGATAATGGTAGATTTGAAGACGAACAATATGAGGAGGAAACATTTGTAGACGAAGAGAATACATCCGATGACTATGATGATGAAATGGTTTTTTCTGACCACAATTCAAATGAAGAATAATTTGAATGTTAAGAATTTTTATGGTTGTATACATCTTAATTAATATGTTTATGATTTGTCATATGGTATGTCTATTTCCAATTTGTATCTAAGGGTGTATATATTTTATAATGTATCTAACCATTCTTGTTGTTTTAATGCAAGGTGTATATATCATCTACCTAACCCATGTCGGGTACTCGTGGAAAGGTCCCTCGGTGTAGTCGTTTAAGTGCTAGTAACAGGAGGCAACAACCACATCTATAGTTCTCTAGTATACATTCGAATACATATCATTCAACAGGATGTGTCCTTGTTCGTGGGGCCCTTACTACTAGACCTACAAACAGGGGAGGCGAAAGCCATGCAAGCTGCCAGTTATACGATCATCCTGATTCAGATTATGATGATGAGTTGCATGATGATTATGATGATGATCACTACAGGGATAATATCAATCCCTCTCCACGTGACTCTATGTGTGGCTCTTCGCGCTACTCTCAACGCGATTCAAATATTGGACAAGGAGCTTGTGATACATCTGAGAGGCCACCTATCCATCGACTTGGAGCTAAGTATGTCTTTTTGTGCTTTATGTCTTAGCATTTTAGTGAAAATATACAAGCTTTAGTTTGTAAGAATTATAACATGTAAGTAAATTGTTGATGAAAAAAATATATGCACAAAAAATACCATTCCACTAGACGTAGCTAGAATTGCATCTATTTTAATCTCTCATTTAATTATATTATAATACAATTATATTATAGGTTTGGATCAAATAAAGTTGTAAAGACCATCACAGACATACTACATGAACATTTTGAAGGATCTTGGATCACATTTACCATGGTCCCAAAAGATGTAGTGGTTCGTATGTTTGGTACATTTAAGGTAATAAATCAATTGTTATTTGTATATCTTTATATCTTTTATGTTATATTTTAACTTTATTTTTAATTTTTTACAAACCCGTTGGAGTTAGGATCCTAGAAACGAGCAATTGACTTACGAGGGATTTAGGAACGTGCTAAAGTCACGTTATAGAGATATTATATGGAGAATGAGACTAAAAGCTATTGAGAGAGCTATGAATGTCGGGCATGCTATTGAGAAAACTACAATCTTCACTATAATTAGTAACTTTCCGCCCCACCAAATCCATCTTAACGTATGGCGTGATATGTGTAAGGTTAGCATGTTAATACATCATTGTTTTTTGTTATATTTTATTATCTTTTATATTATATATGTTACTTATATATTTTATTTTTTATATACATTTTATTATTTATTTACATATTTGGGACACTGATGACTGGCAAAAGAAGTCAGAGTGTGGCATAAGCAATCGCGCTAGTGCTGATAGCACCGACAAGAGATCCCGACATACGGGTGGGTCGTTGGGATTTGATGAGCATCGCATGCGAATGGTAAGATAATCATATTGATAACTTTTAGTAATTCTTTTATTTAACACTTATTACATCAATGATGTGTTATTTTTGTATAGAAAATTAAAACAGGTAAAGAACCAAGTTTTGGAGAAGTCTTCCTCACAACCCACCTCACTAAAGAGTCCAAAGCAAAACTTTGGGTCGGAGAACTTCAGATTAATAACTTGGAGGGGATGGAGTTTTGCACAGCTCGAGCTAGAGATGCATATGTAAGTTATATTTATGTAATTTAATGTGTGTTGTTTGACAGATTCTCTCAAAACTCATTATGAGTTGAACCAAAATACAAGTGTTATGTTTGCCTCAATCAATTTTGACTTGTCTTCTTTTTTTCTTATTAACTTTTTCTTTTATGTAATAATCATATTGTTTTGATAAATATTAGGAGGAGTACTTACGAGAGATGACGAAGTTGTATGTGCCGGAATTTTCCAAGGATGATCCGGATGTATGGGCGTGTGTGCAAGGTGAAGGTAGTAGGAGTCGCTTATTTGGGATGGGATCTACAAATATTAATTACCTCATGACCGGGAATACATCCTCATCTTCTGAGTCTAAACCATATCAAGATAAGGTACTATTAATTTTATAAGCTTATTATACATCTAGTCATATTTAATTATTAGTGTTATAATGCGAATGGATAAATTTTATAAAGAATTTATTAATTTAAATTTTTGATCACCTTCATTTGAAAATCTAGTGCATTTATCCATTTCATCTACGAAGAATGTACATGCATGTGTGTTAATATTTGTTTGGATGTTTGTCTTATTTATTAATAATGATATATGTTTTTCTATTATTTTAGATTCGAGCTTTGGAAAATCAAATTCAAGATTCCGAAGCTCGATTTGAAGCTCGTTTTGAATCTGAGAGGAAAGCAATGGATGCTCAATGTGAAGCTGATCGAAAATGCATGGAGGAGGAGATGCAAGCAATGCAACAAAAGTTAGAAGATTTCATAAAAAATGAATGCTCTCATAGTAATTAGTACTAATTTCTCTGTTGTTTTGTTACTAAAACTTTGGTTGCAATGAATAGTATTTTTTATTAGGATTATCGTATGTATGGTTTAAACTTAAATTACGTTGGTTTTGTAGGTTAAACTACTAAAATATTGGTTCTAATGAATATTATTATTATTAGGTTTATCGTATATATGGTTTAATTATATTTTTAATTTTCATCTACAGGTTTTCATATTGGTTTTGTGTAATTTTTAAGGCAAAAAAGCATGATTTTGTGCAGAAAATATAGCTGTTGTTTTTACTGTATTAATCAAAATACATTGCAAATCGTCGCAGATTTGTCGCAAAAAATAAATTTTAAATTAAAATACATTATTTGGTGTCGTCGCAAATGCGTCACAAATGATTTCGGGATGTGTCACAAATGTGTCGCTACGTGCACGTCGAAAATGTGTCGCAAGTAATAAAACATTTTAAATCATAATTAAATTTATAATAATAATTACATTACATAAAAAATAATAAATGTTAAATTTAAGTATTTAAGGTTGTGTCGCAAATGCGTTGCAAGTTACCGCCACTTGTTTCGGTCAGAAAATTGTCGCCTGTTGCGTCGCAAAAACGTTACAAATGATTTCCGACGGAGCTTTTTCCTACTTTGATGTTGTGTCGCAAATGAGTCGGAAACGCATGTGTCCTTCGCATTTGCTACGCATATACGCGTAGCAAAACACCCTTCTTTCTAGTAGTGTTGTTTCTGTTTGTAAATAAAAGTATTTTACTCTTCCAAAACATGTTAAAACTAATATTAAGAGTTACTTAGGAATACCCTTTTGTGTAAATCAATTCTATTAATTCGGTTGAAGATATTTTTACTTATTTTCTATTAAAAATTTGTTTAGACCCTAAACCTTAAATCAAAGTATCATGAAACCAATGTTCAAAATAACAAAATAGGAAATCTTAAGAAAGTTGTCAAGATCAATCAAGGGCTTTATGGTATATTATATTACTATAGTTTCATAAAATTAGAACATCTTTACACGTTACAAATGCTTATTAATAAAATGACTACCTCCAATAAGAGAAGTAGGAAATCCTATGCAACTTAAAAAAGACTTTGGAGCAAAAGGAAAAGCACCTCAATAATTCACCACTAAATAATCAATCACCCCCTAACTTTACCAAAAGTAACCCTATTACATAAAGAAAGAAGAAATAGCCATATGTTATGGAATACCCACTAAAATAAACTTCCTTTTTTCCCCTATATAATCCATCATCACCATTGCTCTATGTTCAGCCATATGAAGTAAGAACTAGTGTAACCATAAGTACAACCTTTTTTCAAATCTTTCTTTTGAAAGATTTTTTTCTTGTAAACACGTGAAGAATGGATCCTTTAAGGATACATGCTTACAAGACTCGAGGAGCCAAGAAGCATAAGACGCAACAAATGTTAAATGATGTTATCTTGTATACTTTGACCACGTTAGCATGTACCTCGTTTTGTTCTAGCCCCTTGTGGTATCATCTGTTTTGCGCCACTTTCAATGTATTTTTCTTCTTTTCTCTTCCTAAGATTACTTCGTTTTTCTTCACTAGCAAGGCGTTGTTCATCGTGGGCAACCTCATTGTAATCTTCCTATTGGGAGAATCAAAGTTTTTTGCCTCTATGTCCAAGGCTTACAATGATGTTTATCATGACAAGTATGAATGCACACAAAAACTGAATGGTGAGATCGCTCAGGAAATAAACGAACTAGAAACCGTTGAAGAGAATGACCAGGATGAGTTTTTTGAATTGTATGATGGTGAGGAAACCCCCAAGTCGCGTGTTGATCAAATGCTTGAATCATGTGGCGACAATGAGGAAGAATTGACTTGTTCTAAACAAGAGGTTGAGGAAGAAAAATACGAGTGTTCAGGAGTCGGTGGAGATGTGAGTTTGCCTGCCGAAGAGTGGAACAAGAAGTTTGATGATTTCATTGCTAGAATCAATACACAAAGAAGGCTTGAAGGAGAATTTGGTAGGGGATAAAAATTTAAACATAATGAAAGATGAGATTGGATAGTTCAATTTTACGTGTACTTGAGAAAATGCCAGAGAGGATGCATTGCTGAAAACAATATAAATTAGTCTCTAGATTTGGGACTGCAAATAAAACAAACAAAAGCCACCATACTAACTCTTTATCTTTATGTGTATATATATGTATATGTATAATTACTTAAACATGAACATAATGTTCCAATTTCCATTCTCAAAGTCATTAACTTCTAATGGATAAATATAACCAAATCATATTTTTGAATACCAAGTGAAACCGAAACAAAACATAATAGCGTGTGTATGGAGCATAAAACTTGCTAATTTTATTAGTGATTACTATGAGGATGCTAATTACTAGGAAGAATGTAGTGTCTAATCTTCTAACTACTAGTGTAGTTATAACATATTGGGACTCAGACAATGACCGAGTATATATATGGTGCTTTTACGTAGTTTTAATGTATTTCGATTTCATTTAGTACTGATTTATGTGTCATTTTGTAACAAGCGCGGAGAATTACGTTTCTTCAAAAGCATCTAGAATACCGGTAAGTTTTCATCACTTCATGGTAGGGTGACTTACAGGAACGACACTCAACACTGACAATGCTTAGATTCGTGAGTTCGCGGTGGTCTTACTTTGCCAATCTTCAATAACGGCTATTATTGATGGGATGAAGAAGGCAAACTTTTAGGGTTCATTTGTTTGAAAATATAATGAAATACGAGTTAGGTTAGAATATAGAGTTTTAGAATTTGTATTTTTTTAGTATGAAGACACACACCCTTATGGAGTTTTAGATATGTTGCTAATTTTAGCCTAAACACCCATATATCATTAGTCCACATACATAAAGCACAAACCCAAAAGGCCCAAAAGTAACAATTATATCAATTCATATATACAAAAATAAAAAAAATATTCTAATATGGTTTATTTGAATCGGTTCGGTTGAAGAAAATAAACTCATAATCGATTCAAAAACCGAATTCAATAATCTGATTTATTTGTAAAACCAGTTCGACTAATCGAGAACTTGAAGTTGATTTCGTTATTCGAACGATGAACACCTTCTTGGTGAAATAAAATTGGAGACAAAAAATACTTTACAAATAGATAAAAGTCATAAAACTCCATGCAATAACTGCATGACGAAGTGCGAAGCATTCGTTTGGGACTTTCTGTTGCATTTAGTGGCAATGTTTTCAGAAAAATCGAACACTGGTTTGGTTGTCAGACCAGTCGTACCGGATTACATCATAATTATATTTATATATATATAACTTAACAATAATCTTATGTTTAAGATACTAATTTATTGTTCAACTTCTTGTTTTTACCCATTCAAATCCAAAAAAAAATTCAAAATCCAGTCTGACCACTGGTTCGGGACGAACCGGCCGGTCCAACCCCTCCAAAACGAACTGGTATAAACCGATTCGGCTCACCCTTCGATTCCCGGTCGGATTGGTTCGACCGGCATATCCGATCCAGTCTCGAATCATTGTTTAGTGGTCATTGCCCATATGGTTTTTAAGATTTCCTGGGTCAAGATCATCTTCATATTTTGCTTAGTTTTTACTCTTGTATTGTTCTCATAAATTTGTAATCAGCCTGACTTCTTTAATTCTGTTCTTGTTATAATATTTAGTGTAAACGACTTCGACTTGGGTGTAATAAAGCTAAACATTTATCATTTCCAGACACTTTTTCATATAATTTTATAAGATATTATTTATACTTATATCCATAATTTACCTAAAATTAGAGACCTTGAGTGTAATTTACTCTTCATGTTAATTCATCATTAATTTTAAATATCTTATTCTTATCCGTTAAGACACAAAGATATAAAACTAATGGCCATTATATAACTCCTCTGCCGTTAATCCTATCCTACAAGTCTTTTATTTATACGTAATAATATTTTGGATATGCAATACAAATTATAATATGTGACAAATAAACTATGGCATCACTAATGTGCAAATCTTGGTCTTACAGGAAAATATAGTATATAATAAGTATAATTTATATGCAGAAATAATACTCACGATTTCAAATGTCTTACACAAAATATAAACACTAATTAAATTAAAGTAGCCCTAGTTATATCATCATTTAAAGCTGAAAAATATTATAAATAGATGATAATCTTACAAAATGACTATATAAATCCATATTATGCACAAAATTAAATAATTTGGATCCCATAGATTACTGTTATACACATCTAATTCATCTTAACCAACCTTTATGGTGTAAGAACTCCATAACAACCACCATAACCTCTGCTGGCGGTCATCAACCGTCGACGAGGACTAAACGGGCTACAAAGCCCGTATCCAAACCCGAGCCCAATTGGCCTAGGTTCCCCCGCTTCCATCTCCACCACCACCCTGTAAAAAAGATCCACTTCACACGGAAGCACTATTGGGCCAGGTGTACTATACCCGTATTCGACTTCACTATCTTGCAAAAGCATCTGAAACAACGGGTGATTAGCATACTTCGTCTTAACCGCGAACCACTGCTTCTCGGGTCCCACGTACACCGGAAAAAACCCTTCGGGCGCTACCTTTTTCTTGCCCGAGCTCGGGACTGGTCGGTACCGATCCCATGTTCTGGTTAGGAAGTTTTTCTTTGCATTGCTACCCTTCATTGGTGACTCCATGAAAGTACTTGTGATTGTACGGTGTTAATTTCTGTTGATTGAAGAAATTAATGTGTTTTTGTAGACACAATGAGAGGGTTAATTTGTACATGTTTTAAGGGATTATGTTGCCAATAAGGGTTTGAACATAGACAGATAAGTGTGTGATTGAAGAAAAGTGGTTTATGTGTTTTGTTTGTGAAGTTTTTGAAAGTAAAGGATGAAGATCAAATCTTTGATTGTGGGTTGGAAACCAAACGTTTTTCTTTATAGTTTATGTACAATATAAAAATAACTTTGATATCTTTCTTTTAACGATAGATGATTTCGATCTCTTTTATTATTATTATCATATGGAGCTGGCAATTACGACATATTTTCTCTTGAATCTTTCTTTACGATGGTTTTTGGTTGTAAAATATATCTAAACTAGTTTTAGTAAACTCGTGTAATACACGGGTTGAAATTATAAAAACTATATAATTGATAGAGGTATAAATGTTTTGTATAATTAAGTTACGTATAATTATAACAATGAAAAATAAAAAGTTATATTTATAAATTATAAATATTCAAATATATTTTGAATAATATAACTTAATTGTCTTAAAATCACACTAAATTAAAATTAAAATTAAATTAAAATATATTAATATATCAATAAATACTTTTTGTCTTTTTATATTTTTTAATTTGAATCTTATTTGATTATAAAAATATGTATAATTCAAATTTTAAAATTATATGATTGCACAATCAAGTTGATAATACAAAATTTTAAATTCAAAACAAAATTACTTATTACTATTAATTTAGTTTCTTAAAATAAAAACTTGACTAAAATAATATATTAATTTAGGCGGGAAATTTTTTTCGAGAAGTAACATGAGATCGCCATGTGACATGTTAGTTACTTTTTTTATTATATACTATAGATTATATTTTGATTAACGCCGCACGTTACGGTAGGGATTAGTTTAGTCGTTTGAATTAACAGTCATGCCTTAATATAGTTCAGACTTCAGATACTAAAAGCAGCAATACTACGTGATCATGTCTTGATATAGTTTAGTTATAAGAAAAAGTAACCATATAATGTGATTTTTTTATCTATGTAAGGGAAAGAGTAAGCTCGCTTTCTTAAGTTGATTTACTAGCCGTATTACAAAGCTATTTATATGTAACATAATCGTTACAAAAAATTTTAACGGTTGTTTGATAATTTTTTAATCATTAAGTGATGAAGTAATAAGAAGTTTGAATAATTAAGTGGTGAACCATTAAGATGTTTTGAACTATTAAAAAGTAGTATATCGCTTAGTTATTCAAAGAAAAATGCCTGACCAATTAAGATAAGAGGTTTTAACTATTCAGTATTAGACATCTTAACCATTCAATATTAGTATAATGTTTAATCATTCAGAGACAAATGTTTGAATCATTTAAATATTTATTTGTGAAACAAACAATCTAAATCATTAAGTGCAGAACTATGAATCATTAACAGGCTGATTCAAATGTTGCCAAACATCCCCTTACTCTTGGTCTTTAATCTCATTTTCTACACATAATGGTAACTAGGGGTGTTTAAAAATATCTGAAT
>BJCM01065543.1:0-21228 GCA_018326385.1 Flaveria bidentis | reverse complement strand
TTAAACCAACTGCATCCTCAGAACAACAAAAAAAGGATCATGGTCAACTGAGGAAGAAAAACTGCTCACCAAGGCGTATTTACATATTTCAAATGACTGTATCATCGAGAACTCTCAAAAGAACAATGACTTTTGGCAGACGGTCCACACTTACTTCAAACAGAGTAGCATTTTGGTGAGAACAATGGATTGCTTACGTTCTCGCTGTCATATGATAAAACAAAAGGTGAGTGTATTCAACGATCTCTACATTCAACTATAAAAACAAAAAAATAAGTGATTGTTCTTATTATCAATTGCTTAGCATGCTCATGAGATGTATGAATCCTTAGAATGTACATAATTTATGTACGATAATGTTTGGATCCTTTGCAAAGACGAGCCGACGTGGAAAGAATAATCAGGTCTTAAGCACAGTCAAATTGTAAGTGGTAAAAAATCCGCCAACAATATTTCATCTAAAACTAATAACTACTTTGACCTCAATGATGACAATAGATTAACGGTTGAAAATTATGGGAATAAAGTTGAAAATTTTTCCTGTCCATTGGGCACAAAAAAGACTAAATCAATGGCTAAAGGTAACTTTAAAGGCAAAACTAAAGTCGACTCGTCACAAAAAAATAAGGTCATCAGATGCTTTCAAAATTTAACAGAAATGAGAGAATCTGTCGTTGGTGAAATTGAATCCAAAATGTATGAATATGTTGATATTAAGCGGAAAGATGAAGCCCATGAATAAGAGATTGTACTACGTGAACAAGAGATTGCATTACGTGAATAAAAATATATTTTTAGGGATACAACCTATATGAATCCTGAGCAAGTCGCATTTCATAAAAAATATTGACAAAATTAGAGCAAAGTATGGTATTTAGGTAGTTTAATTGTTGTATTGTTTAAATTATGTATTATTTAGTTATTGTATCATTTAGTTATGTAATGTTTGAATTTCAAGTTTTCAGTATTTAGAATTTTCCCTCTTATAAAATATTTAGAAAAAAATATAAAAAATTTCCCTCTAAGAAAAACAAATATTAACTTTCAAATTTTAAAATTTAAAAATTTCCGTCCAACAAATATAAAGATGATGATGATGTGGCAATGTAAAATAAGTGGTTTTCTGATGTGGCTGTAGACTAAGCATGTTTTTTTAATATTTTTTTATTTCACTATTGGTGATGCTCTATAGAGTCTTGGGTCATCAATACGCGGATTTGATTTCCATGTTGGAGTTGTACACCTCCAACTTGAGGGGAGGTGTGATTCATAGCAATGTGTTGCTACAAATGAGTATTTACTAGTTCGGATGATGAAATGTTGCTACATGCTAAGAACAAAGCTACACATCATTTTTTAAAAATTTCTTGTACAATTTGTTATTTTTCTACTTTCTTATATAGCTTCGTAAACCAATGATCTTCCACTGAATCGTTCCTAAAATTCTTAATTAAGTTTACATGTGCTATGATTTACCTAATCAATCTATCAATTCAAAATCCTACCAAATCAACATCATATGCACATGCAGGATTCATAATTAACATTCTATCTTTTTATAACACTAGAAAATCAAACAATAAATTACTTATAACTTATATCACTAGGCTCATATCAATGACAATCACACCTATCATGAAAAATATTTAATCCATATTGATAACAACTTATAAAAGAGAGTTATTAATAACCATACTCCCCACTTAATTCCTCACCCCCAAAAAAGGAACCCACACAACTCTACATAGTTAGTGAATATGCAACCAATTGAACATAAAAAAAATCTAAAACAAAGGAAATAAAATGTAACAAAATAACAGTTTAGGGACCATAACTGTCATAAAGCCAAAGTCAAGAGTGTTGAGGAAACCTCTCCCGCGCTTGTTGTAAAGATGATAGAAGATTAATAGCAAAAATCTTGCTCTTAAATGACACTCTTCAATCTCTCAGCATTTAACGGATCCACACATTCAATCATTCAATCATTCGATCATTCAATCATTCAATCATTCAATCATTCAATCGTTCATTCATCTCTCTCTCTCTGTTTCACCTTCAAATCCTACGTACGTTTGTGTTCTTGACCTCTTCCACCTCCCCACCCCAATTTTCTTCCAATTTTGTTTCACCAATCATCATCACCATCATCATGATGTTTCTGATTTGTTTCGTCCGATTGATGTTTAGATTCGTGAAAAACTGAAAACGATCGAGTGAATGTGTTGTTGTTCGTCAAAATCTGGTTGAAGTTGTACAGGAATCGGATCGAGGAATATGTCTCCGGTCAAGTTTCTGTTCACGTTCCTCTTAGCTTCACTCGGTTTATGGCTCGTATTATTGTGAGTGTATTGATTAGTTATGCATATGTCTGTTTTTTTACGTCAGTGGTTTTGGCGTTTGAAGTGATCATGTGATTGGATATGATCATGTTTAGCTTGAAATATGGGGTTAACAACAAGTAATTGATTGTATCACTGAATTAAAGTATGTTATTGTGTAGTTCTTGCTCACAGTTGCACATGGAGCTAGCATTAGATAATTGAAATTGATTAACAGGATAATTTAGTAACAGGTGCTTTGATTTGTTATCATGTTTACCTAAAGTCACTTTGGTTACTTTGGCTAATCGATTGGAAACTGCAAAATGTGAAGTTGAGTGGGATGTTAACAATTTTAAGTGATTAACTATACTAATGTCACTTGGAGGACTTGGTTTTTATATAATTGGTACATGGATAGTGAGAATTAGGGGTTTCTTTGAACTTTAATAGCAAGAGTTCAAGCTGAGAACCCGAGTTGGTACATAAATTACATGCTGTCAAGAATGATGCATTGTATCTTAATGATAGTTGATGATGTATACTAATTTTTCATCAAAGTGTGGTTCGTGTCTAATTTTATAGTATCATGCTTACATCATCAAAGTGACGACCATCAAACATATAATTACAAGTATTAGAAGACTCATTATACATCTTTTCAGATTTGCTTCGAGGTTAGTGGCTTTGTTTTTGAGCCGGGCTCTGAAAGCATCTGTGGGATTTAGACTTTGTGGATTCAGACGCTTGAAGGATGTTAGGATCACCTTTGAAAGGGTACTACTCTTTTTCTCTCAGTTTCTTTTGGTCTATGTTTATATGTGATTTATTTGGCTTCATTTTCTTATTCTTTGGGAGGCTTTTATGTTTGGTATTAAGAGAACGAGCTAACTGTTAAAATTAATTGGCATTATATGATTCACATGCTATAAGCTATGAAGAACATATATCTATCTAGGATGGTAACTTAAGTACGTGAGTCCCGTTATAACTTCTAAAATTAATTACTTCTATTCATTTCAAGTATCATGTCACTATTGAGGTGATAGAAAGCTTGGATTGTAACTGTATACTATGATATGATGATATGATACAGCTCATGTTCATCTTGACGTTATTTTGGGAATTTACAGGGGGCTGTTGAATCTGTTTCGGTTGGTGAAATCAAACTTTGCCTACTGAATTCCTTGGCTAAACTAGGAGCTGAATCTGATTCTATTTCTAAGGATCCAAAACTGCAGCTTCTGATTAATGACTTAGAAGTTGTTACAAGAATTTCTGACAAAAGTTCAAAAAAGTCAAAACCACGGAAACCCAAAAAGAGCTCAGGCAGTAAGCCCGGAAAAGGAAAGGTGATGGCAGTGGCAAACATAGCAAGATTTCTGTCTCTTTCTGTCAGAGAGTTGGTTGTGAAGGTTAGCTTCTTTTAGAAATGCGTTTGCTTGCTCATTAAGTTTATTTTTGTTTTAAATCATAATACAATGAACTTTTTGGTAGCATGATTAGAGTTCTGATACCGTTTTCTATCCAGCTGGACAAAAAGGACTAGAGATCGTAATTTTGACCCATTTACTTATGAATGTGTCATTTTTTTATAAACTAAGTGTGTTTTGTGAGCACAAAACATCCTAAATCACTTCTGCAGAAAATTGCTATCTTTTTTTTCTATAACGGTTTCAATTTACTATTTGATTTTTTTCCCTTACATTTGAAACAGACACCAAAAGCTGCTCTTGAAATTAAAGAATTGGGGGTTGATATGTCTAAAGATCAAGGTTCCAAACCCTCAATGTATTTAAAGTTGCAAATTTTGCCTATTGTTATTCATCTGGGAGAATTACATGTTACTGGTGATGCAACCACAATAGAGAAGTCCTCCGCTCATTTTATTTGTGAAGAATTTGGTCTCTTGATTGAGTTTGGTTCTCACAGGTTTGTTTTGTCTATATTTTTAAATTTTCAGAATATTTACTGTCCCTAATTATATATAATACCACTTACCATCCAAATTTATTTGGATGTCTATAAACTACTATTTCTCCAATATTTTGTGTTAACACTTTCGTTATGCATGTCTTAGAGTTCTACATTCCTATCCTTAGTATGTCACTTCATCCTGTACATTTTCTTTTAGATTTATGGTTCAGTTGTTATGCTGGTTTTGTTGTTCTACTTCAGTTGTATCTTACTACTTCCTATTAAGGCGGATCAAAGGATTCAGTATTTTTGTTTTTTGGGCCTATTCTTTAAACAATATGGAAGCTTGATGGGTAACAAAAGCGGTGAATTGGGCTGGTCATATGAGCTGACTAACAGCTTAGAGTGGATTTGGGTCCCAAAAGAAGAGTATTTTTTAAGTGCGGGTCAAATGGTGTAGTTATGATTTAAAAACCATTATTAAAAGATAATTTAAATTTTTTGAACAAGGTGCTTTAGGAAGTTAAAAGCATTTAAATAAACTTTGAATTATATATGGCCTTTTATTATTTATTTTCTTTCTAGCACACACGGTCTCAGTTGATAAAAGATCTAAAAGTGCGCATTTTTTTTCTCTGTAGTGAAAGTATTTTAAGATGACTATCTGATCTTGATCAAGTGATGGGTGTCAATGCCCTTGTTTTCAGTTGCTCCTCTTGTTCTTGTACTCTATCATCCCTCTTTTTCTTTCTGATACTTAAGTGGTTTTCTAATTATTTACCTTATTTTGCAGGGAAATGGGTGTGGATGTTAAAAACATTGATGTATCTTTGGGAGAAATTAGTGTAGACTTAAATGAGGATCTGATTTCCAAAAAGAAGAAATCATCTGATACTCATGTTGATGAGCCTGTACAAGCTACCACTGAATCCGAGATTGTTGCCAAAAAACAACAAAAGAAACAAGCTACACTTGAAGCCATCACAAAGCACATTCTTTTCTTCCCTGAAAAGGTGAGCGCTTTTCACCTGATTTGTTAAAGCTTAATAGAGTAGTTTTAAGCATGATTATTCATGATAGTTGATATAGTATCCCTGTGTGTATCTGTTTCCGTGTTAGCTTTCTCTCACTTTGCCAAAGTTAGATGTAAAGTTTGTACATAAAGAACACCGTGTTGTAATGGAGAACAACATCACAGCCATCCAATTCAAGAGCATAAAGTCTCAGTCTGTTGAGGATGTTGGAGAAAGCACACGTCTTGATCTTCAATTAGATTTCAGTGAGATTCATGTAAGTACAGAATACCAGATTTTCTTTTTGTTCTAATACTATTAAGATTATTCATATTCTTCTCTTTTCATTGTCATATTGTAGATTCTCAAAGAAGGTAAAAGTTCTATTCTTAATTTACAGAAGCTTGCTGTTCTTTTGTTCTTTTATGTTCCATTACAGGTCAGTTTTCTAAATGCCACTTATTAAGTATGTTCTTTTTTTTTTAAAATTTCAAGGTAGCACTTAAAAAGTTTACGGAATGTATTTGTGTTTTGCCAATTTATAAACTAAATTTTACTTTGCAGCCTACATCGCCTATAAAATCCGAAATTGATATTAAGCTCGGCGGCACACAATGTAACATATTTATGGAAAGATTAAAGCCGTTGATGCGATTGCGCCCTCCAAAGAAGAAAAAGAGCGTGCCTAAAGAAGGAAGTGCCCATCCAGTAAAGGTCCAGTCAAATGATGAATTTAAGGTCATTACGTGGACATGCACCTTTTCAGCCCCGGAGACAACCATTGCACTTGTTAATATGGAGGGATTGCTGCTGTATCATGTAAGAGTTCCTTGATTCATTCCAACCTTAATTTGAAATACAATGAGCTATTTCAATCTTTTTAACTAATATCCTCTGGTTATCGCTTATCATAATAAAGTATTGATATGTCTAATAGAAACTAATATTCTAGATAAGTGAGGCACAACAGTTAACAAAAGGGTCAAAAGTGAGTTAAGTGTCTTTCCTATGGGTGTTTTTAAACTGACCAAATAGATCAAATTGAAGCAAGTTGGCCAGTTTGAGATTCAAATGGTTTTTTTCACAGTTTGGTTTTTGCTGGTTTTAACCTTCCGGTCTAGATTGGAACTTTAAACCATTCTATATTTTTTCATTTTTGAAATATCTAGTCATGGATATGGTAAAAATCATGAACCTTAAGCAATGTATCATGGTATAAAATTAGTCCTAAACTAATGATTTTGAAAAAAATTAAAAAGATACAATTCAAATTGTCAAACTGCCAAACAAGTGAAACCTATAGTCGGTTTGGTTTGTCGTTCCTGAAAATCATAGCTCGCGGTCCAGTGGAGAATTCTAGTGCAAACCGGTCGAACCGTAAACACCCATATTATTTTATCAATAATATTAAGTTCACATTATTGACAGGGTTGCCTGCAATCTTTACATGTCTTCGCCAACGACACATCTAATACAGGCACTGTAGTTCACTTCGAACTGGGTGATTTAAGTCTGCAAATGGCTGATGAATTTCAAGAACCTTTGAACCCAACCTTCTTTGTTGTGGAAACAAGCACGGATGCAGTGTTGCATATATCCAAGATTATTCTCGAATTAGGCAAAAAAGAATTAGATACAGTTCCACAGGATGGTTCCAACCTAAAATCAGTACTCTCCGTTGATGTAATCAGTATTGGTATGTGCTTAACATTCTCGCGTGTATTGTCCTTAGCATCTACCGCTTTATGGTTCAAGTCATTCTTGAAAAACCCATCATCATCTTCTCCACCTGTTAAATCATCATCATCATCTACACAAAGTGAAGCAACCCCTGCAGTTAAATCATCGGGAAAAGGGGTCCAATTAGTAAAATTCAATCTCCAACGGTGTGCTGTAAATCTATGTGGTGATGTAACTTTGGATAATGAAATTGTCGACGATCCCAAACGTGTGAATTATGGGTCGCAAGGTGGTCGTGTTCTTATTTCTGAATTACCTGATGGAACTCTACGTACTGCAAAAGTAGCATCCACTGCTTCTGATGAATACAAAACGGTAAAATGTTCGATCGGATTAGAGATCATCCAGTTGAATTTGTGTTTGAACAAAGAGAAACAGTCGACCCAGGTGGATCTTGAAAGAATCACGTCAGCATATTGGGAGATTACAAAAGATGACACGTGCAGCACAAAGGTGGCATTGTTTGACATGCAGAAAGCAAAGTTTGTGAAACGAGCTAGTGGGCTCAAAGAGGTGGCCATTTGTTCTCTTTTCAGTGCGACAACTATTACCGCTAGGTGGGAACCAGATGTTCATTTAGCATTAGTTGAATTGGGGTTACGGTTGAAGCTACTTGTGCACAATCATAAGCTTCAAGAACAAGAACTCACAAAGGATCATGAAATCAAGAAAGAACCCTTGAAGGATGCAGTGGAAAAGAATCAAAAGAAGAAAGAATCTCTTTTTGCTATTGATGTGGAGATGCTTACTGTAACTGCTGAAGCTGGAGATGGTGTCGAGACCATGATTCAGGTCCAGTCCATTTTTTCTGAAAATGCACGAATTGGTGTACTTTTGGAGGGATTAATGTTCAGTTTCAATTCTGTAAGAGTTTTCAGAAGTGGTCGAATGCAACTTTCTCGAATCCCAAGTGGCTCTGAGCCTGCTGTCAAATGGGATTATGTGATTCAAGGCCTTGATATGCATATTTGCTTGCCGTTTAGGCTGCAACTACGCGCTATTGATGATTCTGTTGAGGAAATGATTCGAGGGTTAAAGCTTGTTGCTACTGCTAAAAAGAAAATCATATTTCCTTTCAACAAAGAAAGTGAGAGTGCGGGTGCCAACACAAAACCCAAAAAACCAAGCTCTTCAAAACTTGGTCGAGTGAAATTGTATGTACGAAAATTAACTGCTGAAATTGAGGAAGAACCCTTACAAGGGTGGCTTGATGAACACTATCATTTAAGGAAGAAGGATGCTCATGAAATGGCTGTTAGATTACACTCTCTAGATAATTTATTAAAGGGATCTCCTGCAGTTGCTGATACCGTAGAGCCTAATCATGAAGAAATATCGCAAACTGATGGCCAAGATAAGACTTGCTTGTATGATGCATCAACTATTGAAAAACAGAAGGAGGAACTTTATAAGAAATCATTTCGGTCTTATTACGAAGCGTGTCAAAATCTTGTGATTTCAGAAGGATCAGGTGCATGTCGTTCAGGATTTGAGTCGGGGTTTAAGTTTAGTGCATCAAGAACGTCTCTTTTCTCAATTATTGGTACATCTCTTGATGTAACGTTGACAGCAATTGAAGGTGGTGAGGCGGGAATGATAGAAGTTGTACAGAAACTTGATCCGGTTGCCCGTGAATGTAACATTCCATTTGCTCGTGTTTATGGATGTAATCTTAAGTTGCAGGCAGGATCTCTTGTTGTTCAGTTAAGAGACTATTCATATCCCCTTCTTGCCGCAACTTCTGGTAAATGTGAAGGTCAGCTCGTGCTAGCTCAACAGGTTAAAATAAATTGCTGCTTTATCCTTTTGCTACATTATTCAGTTTTTCATGTAGATTGCAAAATTGGCGGGAAGGGTGACTACCCCGAATATATTTAGGTCAAAACATGTATTTTTTAGTATGGGTTGGGCCAAGTCGACACAAAACACTAGTAGTTAGTTTTGTGCATATCACTGTTGAGAAGTTCATTAAGGAAATGTAAACCATCATGCTACTTCTTCATACTTATAATGCTACAAATAAAATGATGTTTAAGACTCCATCAAGCTGGTATACAGGAATTATCTGTTTCCATCCTGGTAATGGTTCCTTGCAATCTGCCACTATCAAGACAAACAATTTAAAAGTCAAGAACTAATTTAATGTTGATAATTGTCTATAATTATAATTTTGTGCTGGAAATATATGTATTTTAGTTATAAATATGTGGACAGATTGTTTTCATAATCTCTGCATGTCAGGGCCAGAACTAGAGCATGTATTTACTAAGAATTAAATTTCTTACTGATTCGTATTTGCAGGCAACACCTTTTCAGCCCCAAACTCTGCATGAAGTTTATATTGGTAAATGGAGGAAAGTTGAAATGTACCGTTCTGTTAGCGGAACAACTCCACCGATGAAAACGTTTCTGGATTTACCATTACATTTTGAGAAAGGTGAGGTATCCTTTGGTGTGGGCTTTGAACCACCTTTAGCTGATTTGAGCTATGCCTTCACGGTGGCTTTACGTAGGGCCAATTTAAGTGTTAGAAATCCTAATCCTTTCATAATACCCCCAAAGAAAGAAAAAAGCTTGCCGTGGTGGGACGAAATGAGAAATTACATTCATGGAAACACAACTTTATCTTTCTCTGAAACATTATTTAATATTCTTGCTACAACTGATCCATATGAAAAGTCTGATAAATTTCAAATGTCTTCTGGATACATGGAAATCCAACAGTCAGATGGGCGTATTTATGTTTCTGCAAAAGAGTTGAAGATATTTACAAGTAGTTTAGAGAATTTGTTTAGGAATTCAACTACCAAACTGCCAGCTGGTGAACGGTGTGCTTTCTTAGTTGCCCCGACTCTTATTCTTGAAGTTGCAATGGACTGGGGATGTGATTCTGGTACCCCTCTTAACCATTTTTTGTTTGCACTTCCGTCTGAAGGTGTTGCTCGTGAATTTATATATGATCCTTTTAGATCTACTTCACTCTCCATGAGGTTAAATTTGGCCCTTAGACCTTCTACTAGTTCAACAACTGATTCATTTGATTCACCAACAATAAGTGTTGCTCCTCATGATGTTGTTTGGCTTATAAAGTTCATTAACTTAAATTACCTTCCTCCGGTAAAGTTACGTTTTTTCTCTCGCTACCCTCGTTTTGGTATCCCAAGAGTCCCGAGATCTGGCAACCTGTCATTAGACAAAGTGATGACAGAATTCATGCTTCGTGTTGATTCAACTCCAACCGTTATAAGGCATATGTCGCTAGATGAAAGTGATCCAGCTAAAGGCTTGACTTTTAAAATGTCAAAGATAAAATCTGAGTTGTATTTAGGTCGTGGAAAACAAAAGTTCACGTTTGATAGCCCACGTGATCTTCTTGTTATTGTTTACCAGGGTGTCGATCTTTATATGCCTAAGGTATTTCTAAATAAAGACGATCCCACGTGCGTTATTAAAGTTCAAAGATCTAAAAAGGCCTCACAAGATGGAGCTGTTAATGATAATTGTGGTAATGCAACCGGAACCATGGATAGACATCGGGATGATGGGTTTATATTATCATCTGATTATTTTATTATCAGAAAACAATCCCCTACGGCAGATTGTTCTAGATTATTAGCATGGCAAGAAGCTTGCAAGAAAAGTATTGATTTGAAATTTGTGACACCTGTATCTCGTGAAGATGATAATGATGAACGGGAAAGATCAGACCTGAGTGATGATGATGGATATAATGTGGTAGTAGCTGATAATTGTCAGCGGGTTTTTGTTTATGGATTAAAGCTACTTTGGACTATTGAAAACAGAAACGGTATTTTGTCATGGGGTGGTGAGTTGGGTAAAGCATGTGCACCACCAAAACCCTCTCCTTCTCGTCAATATGCCCAAAGGAAACTTCTTGAGGAGACCCAGGGTCAAAACAATAGTCAATCCACTCAAGAAGATGTCTCACAGACGCCTTCTACTGGTCAAATAGCAAGTCCTTTAAATCAAAAGGAAGCATCAAAATCAGATCAGTCTCCATCAAATCTTAACAAAGTAGATCAAACATTTGATGATTTTGGTAAGTGAAAGGCAACCTTAAAGTTTTTGAGGAAGCAACTCTTGACGCAGCTAGATGTGGAAAAATGGGCTGGTTTGGTTAACAGTTTAAGCTGGTCGTTTTTTAAAACAGGTCAAAAGTGATGGTTGCTCGCAATTAAACATTTATTCGTTTAAAAAAATATTAATAATTAGTTTGCTTTTTTAAATTACAAAACCAGTTATAAAAGTATTATAAAAATTCTAAATGTTAATAATTTAGGAGGCTGTATGAAAGGAAATGGACTATTGGCAACCATTAATGGGCCGAAAATGCCACCCGTAATGTAATCATATTTTGGGTTTTGGTTTACAAAACATCACTCCGTATGTCTAAAGCTTTCAGTGTTCTTTTGACAGCAAAACATGTGAGTGTTGATGGTTCTGAGGATGACGAGGAGGGCACTTGTAATTTCATGGTAAATGTTATTGAGCCACAATTCAATCTTCACTCGGAAGAGGCCAATGTGAGTCCTTTAGTTGTTTAACTGAATATTTTAAAGTAGAATGCCTAGCAAATTGAAAAGAATTTCTATAAAAGTATTTGTATGCTAAAGGATCAATATCTTATGGTGAACAGGGTAGATTTTTGCTTGCTGCTGCCAGTGGCCGAGTTTTATCTCGCTCATTTCATAATGTTGTTAATGTTGGCATAGAGGTGATTGAACAAGCAGCGAGTGATGGTGGGGAGAATAATTCTGAAAAGCAACCTGAACTGATATGGAACCGGTCAGAGGTGTCAGTGATGTTGGAGCACGTGCAGGCTCATGTGGCTCCAACTGATGTTGACCCTGGGGCTGGGGTTCAGTGGCTAACAAAGATACGTAAAACCTCCCCTAAAGTAAAGCGAACTGGGACTTTACTTGAACAAGTGTTTATGCCATGTGATATGTACTTTCGCTACACCCAGAACAAAGGCGAAACTCAAGATTTAAAGGTAGGTCTGCCTCTTCAAATGTATCTGCACCCACAGGGGGCAAATTGGCTGGACGGGCAGGGTGGTAAGGCTCAAAATGGGTTGTGCCTGCCACAAACACATATTATTCATTTCCTTAAATTTTACTAATTACTAATGTGCAAGGTATGATTAAAACAATAATTCAGGCTACTTTTAACCCATTTGACCTTTTTCCTGTTGAGTAAATCATTTTGGACTGTTAGAGATAAAACATTACACACAGACCAAATATTATTGGATTCTGCTTTTGAAATTTGGTGAACAACAATTTCAAATTTAAGGATCACTCCCTACCATCATTTTTCATTACAAGAAAACCAATGCTAAAGTCTAAGTTGTTAAAACTGCTGTTTTGCAGGTAAAACCTCTGAAGGAGCTTGCCTTTAATTCTGATAATATAATTGCGGCCATGACATCTCGTCAGTATCAAGTTATTAATGATGCTTTTACCAATCTACTATTGGCCAGGCCTCCAAAGTAAGTTTCATTTTAATCAGAAAACAATGTCAATGAAACAAGTGGCATGAAGAAGAAATAAAATTGTGTGCCTATTTCTAAATAATATGTAAAAAATCATGCCTGTCAACAAACTATATAGAAAGTATAATTTCACAGCACCTAATCGTTGTACTAATTATCATGAATATTACAGTCGAAATACCAAGTAAGCTAGTACTTGATGAAGCTGATAACGGTTAAAACCAAATTTCCTGTATGTGTAGCTCTACCATGGATTTGATTAACATTTGTAATTTAGGCGTCAGAAAAGCAGTGTTCAAGCAGCAGAGGACGACGAAGCGTTAGAAGAGGAAGGTGATAATATGGTTCCCGATGGTGTTGAAGAGGTAGACGTAGAACGAGTCAACCTTGAACAGAAAGAACGAGCTCAAAACTTGCTATATGATGATATAAGGAAGCTTGCTATTCCTACTGACACTGCTGTAGATGTGTCCTCAGAGAAAGAAGGTGATTTGTGGATGGTAACTGGCAGCAGATCTATACTGGTAAGATTCAAAGCTTTCTAGTTATTTTTTAGTAAAATAGATGCTCTATGAAAAGGTCCATGCTAGTTACTAATAACAGAGAATGAAGGCACTATATTGATCAAAATGTATATATGTGTAAGCTTGTTCCTCTTGTGTAGGTCTGCAACTAATTGTTTTAGTTTGTAGGTGCAAAAACTTAGGAAAGAAGTGGTAAGCGCACAAAAAGCTAGAAAGGCTGCGGTTGCTTCTTTGAAGGTGGTTTTAAGGAAAGTTGCACAACAAAGGCTAATGGAGAAAGATAAGAATAAAGGGCCATCATGTGCTATGGGCTTATCGTTAAAGTTGAAAAAGGTGGCATGGAGTATGCTTTCGGATGGGAAAACTATTTCAGAGATCGAGATAAATGACATGGTAACTCTTTAAAATGGTTATCTTTTTTCTTTTATTTTTAATTTTGCTGAAGGAAATTTATTATAATGAAACATATCTGTGTACGCAGATATATGATTTCGATAGAGATTATAAAGATATTGGTGTTGCTAGATTCACAATAAAGTATTGTGTTGTGAAAAACTGCCTTCCTAATGCTAAATCTGACACTCTTCTGGCAGCATGGAATCCTCCTTCAGAATGGGGAAAGTATGTAAAAAGACCTTTATTCTTATAATTTTACTCAACAGGACTGTAAGCGAGATGAGATGAGCCAAGCGAGGGCGGCTTGACAGTTTACAAACTGAGTTGAGCTAATCCGGCTTCATTTGTCTTAACGAGCTGATATGTAGAGCTCGAGCTCGGCTTGTAAAAGACCAAGACGAGCCAGCTCGTCAAAGCAACACCTTAAATCTAAATTTGTAACTTTTTACACATATTGAAACATATAAGAACAAAAAGTAATATTTTATTAATCTATTTATCGTAACTCGTTGAACCAATGATACTCTGCATATGAGAAAGGTAGTTCATAGTTTTATAATTGTTTCTTTCAGTAAAAATGTCAAAATAGCCATATGACAATGGTCTATTTGAATATTGTATGGATAATGAAATTTAAGCTTATATATTATAATTTGGGGCTATAATATCTAAAAATTATAAGTTAGGTTTTACTTTAAACGAGCCAGCTAACAAGCAAGCCATGAGTTGCTCTTACCTTGGCTCAGGTTTGGTTCGCTTACTAACCGGGGAAATTTCAAGCAAGCTTTTTGAACAGCTCTACACAACACAGTTTCTTTATATAGAACAATAACTTTGAGCTGAAGTCTGTATCTATAGGCCGTAGTAATTGTATTAGTTCACTATGTTCTGATTTAGGCTTATGTGTACTGATGCAATTATAAAATTTTGGGGCTGCAGGAAAGTGATGATTCGAGTAGATGCAAATATAGGTGCCCCAAAGGATGGCACCTCACCTATTGAACTCTTTCAGGTACACACTCCAAGCAGATTCTAAGTGTTGATATTGTCAAAGGGAATTTAGGACAATTGACTATATGTCAAACACTTCATGTTTTCATGGGACAAAGCGAGTACTAGAAAATTTTGGGTTTTAATCGTGTACACTGTTTAAAATATATATAGGCGGATGTTTACCCATTGAAAATACATTTGACTGATGCGATGTACCGTGTGATATGGGGGTATTTCTTTCCAGAGGAGGAACAAGATAGCCACCGCCGCCAGGTCATAATAGTCAACTGTTTCAATCATAAAAATTAATATTTCTACTTTTAGACTTTAGAAACAGGGTAACTGAATGTAACTTTTCAATAAATAGGAAGTTTGGAAGGTTTCAACAACTGCTGGTTTACGACGTGGCAAAAAAGGAATTGAGGCTACCAAAGAATTAGAGGGCTCCTCGAAATCAAACCTTGCTGATCCCTTGGTTAGTCTTTAAACATACTTCAGTCTATATGCAAATATATATGGCGGATTATATTCTCATGTGGTTGTAAGGCTGTTTTATGTGGTAATCTCTATATCAACATAAATTCATAAACCGAAGATTTAGGTATCAGTTATAAAAGGTTCAATAAATGGGTTGGTTGAGCTACGGGTCAAAATGAGTGATTTGCAGGTATTTCCTATTTTTTATTATTGTTCCTTCCCTATCTCAGGTGTGTGTTCTTTTTGCGCCTTGTGCCTAGGCGATAGATGAGGCCGTTACGCCTTGAGAGGGCCTAGCGCCTTTGACAACATAGATTGATAACACATGCTAACTCTCACACATGCATTTTAATCACAAACATACATAGTACTTACACAAACATTTGAGAAAACAAATTATTTGAAGCTTCATGGGTCAACCTAAACATGATTATTAACCCGACCCGAATAAACTCGAAAAACGAATACCGATTAAACGTTACTTATTTGGTTTGGTCTTTGGGTTGATTTCCTATGCCTAAAGACCTGAGGAACATGACCTCGAGGACCCCGACCCGAGGAACCCGAAACATGATTTAGAAACCCGAATGACACCCCTAGTTTGAATCAACTTTGGCAGACTTTTGAACCATATGACACGTTTCTTTTTAAGCTAATCCTTCATTTTATTTAACTCATTTGGCCTTTGATAGAGATAAAAATAAGCAGAACAAACCAATTTATTACTAAAATTGGTTGAATGGTCGTTAATTTGTATCATTAATGATTCATGCAGGTATCAAAGAAAGGGAAACCAACACATGAGTTGAAAAGAAGTTCGTCTTTTGACAAAACATGGGAAGAAAGCGTAGCCGAATCTGTAGCTAATGAGCTTTTAGAAGAAATGCGTTCCTTAGAGCAGGAAGAATTGAGTAAGCCTAAGTCCAAGGATTCAAAAACCGCAAAATCTTCAAAAAATTCAAAAGCTTCAAAAGCGGGTCAAGAAGAAAAGAAGTTAAGTAAACCACCTAATGACAAAAAAGGCAAGCCTGAGGTGTTGAGAGAGTTTCACAATATCAAGATAAGTCAGGTGGGTGGGTATTCAAGAGATCAAAAGTATTCTTCTCAAATATTAATTAGTGCATTTTTACCATATATATATACTAATATATTGTGATATTAATTTTAACAGGTTGAGTTACTAGTAACCTATGAAGGTCCCAGATTTGCTGTAAGTGATCTAAGGTTGCTGATGGATTCATTCCATCGTGCCGAATTCACAGGAACTTGGAAGAAACTGTTTGCTAGAGTTCAGAAGCATGTTATTTGGAGTGTCCTCAAGTCTGTAACGGGAATGCAGGTAATAAATACAAACCTGTTTATCACAGCTGATTATGATTATTCAATATCAGGTAATCACCTTTGAAACACACATCCCCTTAACATTTACCATTCACAATTTGGCTGGTGCAGGGTAAGAAGTTCAAAGACAAGTCGATGCATAGTCAAAACAAAGAACCAAATCTGGCAAATGTCCCCACCCTTGATCATGACAGTGATGGTGATGGTGAGGCTGGCAAATCTGAGAACCTTGGTTTGGGTTCTAAACGACCTGCCGATGGTGCAGGGGATGGATTTGTGACCTCAGTTAGAGGATTATTCTCAACGCAACGGCGTAAAGCCAAGGCATTTGTGCTTAGGACCATGAGAAATGAAGGAGAAGAACCGATGCCTGGTGAATGGAGTGATAATGAAGATTATTCTCCTTTTGCCAGACAGCTCACCATAACAAAAACAAAGCAGCTTATTAGACGGCACACCAAAAAGTTGAACTCAAGAAAAGGTCAGTCAAATGAGTATACTTGTGCCTTGCTTCATAATGAACTACCAAAAAGTTGAAGATTATTCTCCTTTTACTATAATGAAGAGTTTGAACACCTAATATGAGTCTGAAATAGTTGACAAATATTACTAAAAGTAAACTGAGCAATTTTCTGAAACTTTTGACTAACTGGGCTTCCCTTGTTCATCAGGTTTTTCTGTGGATGGACTTTCATCTTCACCAAGAGACCATAAAGGATCCGAAAGTGATTCTTCAAGTGGTGATCCTTTCGAGGAGTACCTCGAGTACAAGGCTGCCCAAGAGAAAGCTGACCAAGAAACCGCTCATGTGGAGAACCAAAACAAACCTGAAGACCAATGATTTACAGTTTCTTTCTGAGCCGCTTTCGAGGAGTTTTTGTTCAAGAAAATCGGTTCGTTCTATGAACCATGTAGATATAGAAGCAGATTGTAGCTTCTTTATGTGTTTTATTGCAATTTTGATCCTTCTATTAATCTCCAAAATGAGAGTTGTATAGGATGAAGGGAAAATCTTTTCTTATGATAACCGGAACATCAACTTTGAGGTCCAAATTTTCTATGAAAATAAGTGTGAAGTTTTCTGCTATTTCTGGGCATTCAAAAAAAAAACAAAACAAAATATGATGTCCTCTAAAAACTTATGTTTTAACATTCTAATATGCCTTATAAATATCATAATCTTTTGTGAATTCTTTCGGGACAAAATTTATATTTATTGGATGATGCTTGAAATTTGATAATCAGCTTTAACTTCCTTTTTTATTGAAAGAAAATCTGGTTTGTAAATCAACAAATGACGATTTTGGAAGTATGTGGCTTCATTGAGCCTTTGGCCGAAGAGGTTTTATTAATGTTTCTTACTCTGTAATTTAACTTTCTAAATTTCTCTTGTTAAGGTAGTTAAAAGTAATGCTTGTTAACTTAACTACTACAAGGTAAGCTCAAACTTTGCTCGAGTGCTGTAGGTAATATGTGAACTTAACTCGATAACTCTGTGGGTCTTGTGACTAAGATAAAACTCTTGGGGAGGATATGAGATCGCCTCGACCACGACTAGAAAATCGAAATATTTTTGAAAACTAAACTTAGTTTGAAATATAAGTGAATGAATACTCTTTTAACTGTATATTAGAATACAACAAAACTTACCACTGAAAACCTATTTATGCAAGTCTACAGCTTATAAGATCATTAGCAAACTTCAAATTATATGTATTATATGATGGTTGAAAAACACGATACAAGCTTGAGTGAAACCCTAATAAACTACAACTTGACTCCTATATTTCGCGCTTGTTTTTATATTAGTGATTCAATCAAAGAATGAAATAAAATGATTATTGTTTACAAAAAATATTTGTGTTTCTTTTGGGTTTAGTACTAGTACAAGTAAAAAAGAGAAACATCGAATTAGTTCTCAATGGTTGTGTTGGTTCAAAGATCTGGTCCTTGCGGTTTGATTTGAGGATAACGACGATTTAGATGTTTGGCTTCATGAAACACACCATTATACATAATAAGGGTTGTGATTCTCACAAGGGGATGATTTAAAGGGATGTGACCTTTTTGTTGGTGGTTGCCAACAAACCATTATGGCTCTTCGTAAATATATTGGATTTATATGTGAGTTTTTTAAACCCTAAAGCATAGCACCATGGATTTGTTTGCAAGAAAACAAGAAACAAAATGAAAAACCAGCCTTATGGTGTTAAAGATTTTAAATCTTTGTATGGTAGTGGTAGGAAAACCTTTGATTGTGGTGGACAAGGAACCAAGAAAACTTCCCTTCAAGCAATAGTCCACATGAAGCATAAGTTGGCGCTATATAAATCAACCCATTGATATAGAGTATGCAATGATAAAACCTCAAGAACACTTTCTTATATCACTCACAAAAATAAAAGTATGTAGCTGTGCAGTAAAACACTCTAAGCGAGCAACTAATCTTAAACACTTAGACTGCTGAACCTTGAAAGAATCATGCATACCAATTGAAGATGTGATGGATTATGTTTTGGTTGGAAAACATAGAAGTGTGGATTTATACGGATGGAGAAACGCGGATGAAGAAAAAGCTAAGTATTTGTTCAACCATATTAGTTTTTGCGGGTCAACGAAGACAAATGCGAATGAGCATTTGTCCACTCGCAAATAACTAATGCGCGTGAAACAAAACAAATACTTATACCTAACACAAGAAAAGTGGACAAGACTTGTACACCCCAAAAATACAAGTACGGATGTATAAGATAAAAATGCCGGTGAAGAAACTACTTTTGCGGATATTGTTATCATGTACCTTGTACCTAATATTCTAGATTGTTTGCTAGGGTATTTAGGTTATTGTACAGGTTATAATGTCCGACCTATAAATAGATAAGGTTTTACCCTTTTTGTAACTCTTAGCCAACAATAGCAACTCTGAGAATTCTTGTCACTACAGAAACTTTTGTATCCACTAAAATCAATACAACACACTACATTATAATGAGTACTTCAGATTGTTTGATCCTTGATGCTTGTATTTTCGATGCAAATAATCATTGAAATCATCTAATATAGTCGATCCTCATTGATTATCACCCAGTCATAGACTACTCTCATTGATATCCCTTTGTTAGTGTCGGTTGCAGGGTGAAAGATTAAAACAAAATTTGTGACTTGGTTTGTGGGCTGAACTTGACCAATCACTAGGATGTGCATTATCAACTCAATCCCTTTATTTATTTTTAACATTCTAAATACATGAAAATATTCTATTGGTTTATTATCTATAAATCTAACATTATGTAAATTAAAAAATATAAATGATACCAAAGTTCTTAATATTTTATCTATTTATAGGGTATAGTATTTCATATTTTCACACTTTTGATTCTCTACTTCTATTCTATTTCGGTTACTTATTTTTGACCGTGGACCCAAACATCTATTTCTATCATGAAGATTATACAAATACTTCATATGCTCTCTTTACTTCTAATCTGTTATTTTCATATATCTAAACTAATCTTATTTTGATTTTAAAGTTATTTGAATACTCAATACTATAATTTTTTTTCTTCTTTTCAAATCCAAATCAAGTTCCTATAACACAAAATTTCCAAACTTCATGGAACACTATAAAACAAATACAAGGCAACAAGTAGGTTTTGCTAAATATATCGCTTTAACATCAACATAATGTGTGTCTAGCAATGATAACATTTATGGTAAAAACCAGAGAAGAACATTATCGTGGGCATGAGTAAAGGAATTTTATCATGTCTGATCCATGAATTTTTAGTAAAAGAAATAAAGATCAAATTAGAGGTTGTTTTGAAAGACTTAATGAAAATGCCTAAAAGTGGATAGTTTCATATCTTCAAAACACAGTTAAATGAGCATGAAATATGTTAGAAATGAACCTCATACATATTTCAAGGCAAGTGTGAGCAAATTTAACAACTATGATATAACATCCATGATTTTTGTTCTTATAATTCTTGGTTATATCAATAAGATTTCATATTACGTCTATGTCATATATAACATTGTTATGATTACTTATTCTATTATGCAACATGAAAGTTCACATGTGAAAGTTGTCACATGCATTTCTTATATCATAACTATAGTTCATATATTATGTGCTTTGTTATCATATGACTTGTTTATTTTTATTTGAAGCTTACTTAATTTAATGCATTAACTAAAAATACTTATAATCACCTTGTATTAAATTACACATCACACAAAATGTTACATGGACCATCCTAGCCTACTATCATTTTTTAACACATTACAAATGTGTGTGAGACGCATTTAAAACTATTTCACAAAATTTTCCTGTTTAAAATTCAATCCTTATTAAATTTATTTAAATTCCATTACTTTCATTAAACTTCTCATCTTTAACCATACCTTGCTCAAGTATAAATAAAGAAGAACGGGCCTTTGTTTTAGATTGCCCTCACTTCTTTCTCTAGAAAAACTCTCTCAACTTTCTTAGTATTTCAATAAGAATTCTTATGCAACTTCCTTTCAAGGTACATAAATTCTTCATTCTTTTACTTATTTGCACTTTTAATATATTATATTATATATATATATATATGTATATATGTATGTATATATATGTATGTATGTATATGTATGTATGTATATGTATGTATGTATATATATGTATGTATATATATGTATCTATATGTATGTATATGTATATATATGTATGTATATGTATATATATGTATGTATATGTATATATATGTGTATATATATGTATATATATGTGTATATATATGTGTATATATGTGTATATATATGTGTATATATGTGTATATATATGTATATATGTGTATATATATGTATATATGTGTATATATATGTATATATATGTATATATATGTATATATATGTATATATATGTATATATATGTATATATATGTATATATATGTATATATATGTATATATATGTATATATATACATATATATGTATATATATACATATA